>NJDD01002892.1:69180-99132 GCA_002245505.1 Calephelis nemesis
TCTACTAGTCAATCTAATTTAATTTGAAAATGATTTTAATTGCGTGCACTAAAGAAATAAGCTATAAGTAAAAGCAAGAGATGCATAATAGGGTCGTCAGATTTTTGCGATATGTTTGGCTGTCCAGACGTTTCGTATAGTGTTCAGAGTTTTGCAAAAGCGAAATTTGCTACAAAGATAGAAATCCGTACTTTAATTTTTCTTATCATTATTTGCTTTGTCTTGATGATTACATAGTCTTGATTTTTTAAATCCTGCGAAGACATTTTAGACCGCCTGACAACCCTAATAATTTGCACTTGACGTGTACGGTTACGACAAAATCAAATATCAAACTGTGCGAATTAGCGAATAATGCAACATTCAATCGTAATTCAATCCAAATCACTCGCGTCAGTAAGTACATCTGGTACAGATCTGTCACAGCATTTCAATTCGGGATGACAAAGGCATCATTAGAAATTAGACTGACTGTTGAACTAATTCAATATTCTAATATTAACCGCCTCGTTGGTCGAGTGGCTAGCGTACTCGCCTAACTGCATCGACGAATCGGCTTCGGAACCGTTAGCGAGGCTCGGGTTCGATTCCCGACGGGGGCAGGCATTTGTGTGATGAACATATAGATGTCTGCATTTCCGGGTCTGGGTGTTTATTAAGTGTATTCTGGTATTTATTTAAGTATTTCTATGTAATAGTATCGTTGACTAACACCCATAACACAAGCATATAATATGTAATTTGCTTACTTTGGGGCTAGATTCCATTCGTGTGACTTGTCCAGAGATATTTATTTATTTATAGATTATTAGTAGCTACTGCTTCATTGCGCATATAATTATAGGCATTGATAATTAAAGAATTAAGTATTAAGGCAATAAAAGTTATTAAGTAAGTATTAAGTTTTTTATTAAATATGAAGTTAATTAATTATTTTGCTAAAAATTTTCTGAAGTTAACTAATACTTAATTTTATTAGGTTAGTTGTTTAGGTGACCAAAGAGGTCGTCGGTTAGTTTGGAAGCGAACCAACCAACAGATAGTTATATCTGGATTTCAAGCATCTTATTTCCAGAAATTTGGTGCGAAATTTTTTCTTTCTTCAAAATTTGTAGAAATTAAACCCAAGCACAGGGCAAATGCTAAAATAAAATTCCTTGAGGGAAACGATTGTTATGGCCATTGTAAATGTGAATTTCATCTGTAACGATGTAATCATATATTAGGTACTCAGAACTGTGTATCTATAGGACATAACTACCCGCGTTAACGGTAAAAAAAGGAATAAGAAATTTCGTCACAGAACCTAAATCCTCTGCAGCTCAAATATGGTTAGAGCATTCGTCAGATTGAGACGAAAGTTTACAGGTTCAAGTCCTGTCTGGGGCGAATATTTTTCTTTCTTTAAAATTTATAGAAATTAAACCCGACATTGTTCCAAAAAATAAATAAATGAATAAAGACATATATTTTAACCTACTTAGAATTTATTTTACTTTCTCAAATGGAGTTACGTCTACACACTTCAGCTACCGGAGAGCAAGAGAGCGAGTGAACGAACGAATGAAAAAAAATTAAAAAGCTACACTACCAACATAATTTAAACATTTACGCCCTCTGCAACACAGACAACTAAAATATAACTAATATAAACATTGTCATATAAATTTATGTCCTTTTATAGAATATAAGCACAGGTCAAGTGATAAAAAAAAATACATATAAAATATGGGACCCTAATAATGACTTCTTATTAAAATAATTTAGGCGCAATTAAATTTCTTGAAACCGACTAGGTTTTCATTGAATAAGTCATTAAAGTACATATAAATTAAGTATTTCCACGTTTTTCTTGAGATTCCATCAACATATCCATTTGGTAGCCATGGGACTACATCAAATGTACAGTACTACTATTTAAATTATTTGTTTCGGCTTTACAGTTTTTACTCATTTTACACTTTATACTTTTATTTTTAAATTGGCTGACCTAAGTAATATAAATTTAAGGGAAATGATTAATTATGTAATAACAACTCTATACAGATATCTTTAAAATAGATTCGGATTTCCGAAGCTTGACGAATATAGCCAAAACGCATATTTTTAATAGAGATACTGTACGCTCTTTTAAATTAAAAAAAAAAAACTCAAATCGGTTCTAAAATGCCGGAGAAATCTATAAAAAATGTAGGAGTCGAACATATACCGTCCTCATTTTTTCGAAGTCGATCAAAATAGAAAGAAAAGAAAAAGAGAAAACTTAACAAATCGTATGAGTTGCTCATAAATTTTGCAAGTAGGTTAGAATGGCATATCGTACTAAACTGAACGGATGATTTGGCAAATTTAAGATATGCGAACTATTACTCATAAAACTTTCTAAATATGTGCTAAATTTTTCGCAGGCTCCGTTTCTGGAAGTTCCATGAAACGTACGTATTTCTAACATCATCCATACATTATGACTTTCTATAATAATCTAACTTTTCTTTAATAATATAACTTTTAGAATTCTCAGGTCAGGAAACTCAAACGTGTATTTTTTAGTTTATAATCCATGCACAGGATGACATTAAAGTACCATCCATATTTTAAGATATGATTCGAAAATAACGCTTTTGATTTATAAAGCAATTAAAAAAAATCATTTCAAATTTTTTATCAATAATACAAGACGCATGATCATGACGTAAACAAAGCATAAAACTAGTTCCCGCCGACCGCAGTCGCATTCGCAGGCTGGTGACGTCATGACTCAACAAGTGAATCACTTTTATAAAAGTATGTTCTTTTATGATATTGCCTTCCAAACAAGAAGGCGACAGAAACAGCAACAGTGGTAATGGTGAGTTGCCAACCAGAGGCTGTTAGGCCTCGAGCAAAACTAAGTTTACTGGCTACGGTGACAGTGACGGTAAGCCTATGCTCGGCAGGAAGGCAGATGGTCTATTTCGAAAAGGAGCCCGTACCAACACGAGGACGATTGACGAAGCCCGGACCAAGACGGGGAAAAGTTACCACACGATGCTAGGCACGGTAATATCTTTATCTCTTAAAGCCTTTTCTTAATATTTACACTGATTTCGTTGTTTTTCACAATACCAAATTTTGTAACATTATATATTAACATTAGGAAAAACACTAAAATAATAGATACAAAAAAAATACTCCTCAAGTAACATTGGGAAGGACACATTAGTAGTGTGAATAATATCAGATATTAAAAATCCTTTACAGAATGGATACCACTATATATGAAAAGAAAAAGAGAAAGGCCAAGTAAATGGTAGAGTGACATCTTTAACCCAAGTTGCGGATGCGAGAGGCACTGGAACGTGATACATGGAAAGGTTTAGGAGAGGCCTACGCTAAAGAGGTTACCTCTACTCTTAGTAGCAATTAAAAATAATTAAAAATCCTAAATTGTAATACAAAGTTGTAGTCGAAATAAAGGGTTTTATTAATTTATTGTAATCAAAAACTACCTTTGTTAAGTCACACGTCAAGTAAATATTTCGTATCGAAATCGTTTCGTCCGTCTAAAGGTTATTCCACAGACAGGTACACACAGCAAGAGCGTCGCCAGCCGACGGCCTAGATGGGGGTAAGTTGATACGGAGATTGAGAAAAATATACATTGTAGGCTCAATCGTCAGCTTCGTGCCCTCGAATTTGTGACTTGCCTTGCATTTCGCTCTAAATAGTGGCAAACTAGTAGAAAAAGTACTAGAATATTCGATCAAGTCAAGTTAAAGACATAACACAACATGCTTTATCATTTTTTTAGAATCTCTAGGGGAGGGCAGCTGCCCCTCTTGCCCCCCCTTGGCGACGCCCTTGACACACAGACATATAAACCAAATAATATTAGACCTTTTCCGGTCAGGTACTAGCAGCAAAAGGTTCATTTCTGATTTTAAACTTTAATTTTCTGATTAAAAAAAAATCTGATTTTAAACTTAAATCGTCGCTTTTTATTGACATTTTTTAAATTATTTATACGGGATACTTACGATATATTCTATTTGTCGATATTTCGACCTAGTTGCATAGGCCGTGGTCACAACGGGACTAGGATATATCTATGAAATGAAATATATCGTAAGTATCCCGTATAAATAATAAAATGTTGGTTCATTTCAATTCTAAATAATTTCAAAATGAAACAAATCAAAAACAATTAAAACAAAATAGATTTCTGACTAAAACAAGTTCTTTTGGACATCTCTTATTAATCTTTCCGGCATTAAAATAGGAATTTCATTATTAAAATACAAAGCTCTTGACTCCAGTCTTTGTACAGATAATCCTGCTGACGGATGAATTACTTCAGCTTATTGTGCTTTCAGAAGGATTCTCTTTGTGTAAAGTTTACGGTTCCAATACCAATACTGAGAGCTTCGGTTTCATATTACGGGGAAGACCGACATTTTCATAGCTGAAATAATCTGTATGCTCTTTCTAATGTAAAGCACTTTAATTTTCTTTTATCATATTATAATTCTCTTTATTTTACTTAATGTTGTCCATTGCTACACCTGAGTATCAGTTTAAATAACGATCTTTCGTGGAAATTTGTACAAATATAATTATCTTCACGCCCACATCCCAGAAGAGGTAGGCAGAGGCACAACCAGGGTATCCCACGACAAGCCGAAGACACTAAATTCCATAAAGTGATAGGCGGCAAGCTTATCGCCAACTAGGGACCTATCCAATCCCGGGCAACGTTATCTTTATGAAAAATACACAATTTTCTATTTTCATGTTGCCCCACCCGGGGATCGAACCTCAAGAAGTCAAGCCCGACGCCAGACCGCTAAACCACAGAGGCGAAAGTTTTTTTTACTACGTTTATTTATACATGTATTTTGTTATTGTCAATTGTCATTGTCAATGTCATTGTCAAGTTTAAAAAAAAACATTATCCTCCTGTTCTTGAATGACATTGCAGAGTGACAGTTGGTTGTTTGACAGAATTGAGTAAAAGATATTATGTTCGTTACATGTGTATTCATAGCCATTTACAATGGACGTTGACATAACTTCAGTTGGCAACAAGTGGATATATACATGTTCATTACGTTGTCCAATTTTTATACCTCCTTTTACGGTTTTTATTTTTATTCATACACTAGCTGTCCCGGCGAACTTCGTTCTATCCGTTCAGTTTATATGGGAAAAATCGAAATGTTGTTTTTCCTAGTTTCTTTGAGTTGTACCTACTTGAGTTTTAGCGAAACTAACGATCAGCAATTATTTTTTTATGATATTGGAAGGCAAACAAGCTCACGGATTTTCTGATGTCAAGAAAATCACGCCGCCTAGAGAAACCAAAGGTGGTAATGGCGCGTTGCCAACCTAAGGCAGGGATGTTAGGCCTCGAGCAAAAGTAAGTTTACCGGCTACCTTACCCTCCAAACCGGAACACGTCATGACGGTATGGCGGCAGGAATAGGTAAGGCGGTGTTGATTTATCTATTCTCCTAACCGCAGGACAGCGACGCGCGACGCATCAATAACTTCTCTGGTATCTAAAGACCACGGTTATCTGTTTCCGTTCCGTGTGCTAGTTCACTGCTATAATATAAAAAATCCCTTCAAAAACTATGTAGAGACACATATACACATCAAACGTATGGATACACTTCTTTTCCCGTCGGGGGTTAACCACGCACCAACAACACTTATGGTGTATGTAGACCACGGTTGTCTCTACCCGTCTCGTGTGCTAGTTCACTACTAAAATATAAAAAATCCATTCAAACATTATTATTAATCCATAGACAAACACATACACACAGACGTCAAACTTATAACATCTCTTATGAAACCATAGACACACACATACACATAGACACATTAAATGTAAAGTACACCTCTATTCTCGTCGGGGTTTAAAAGAACTTAAAATGAATTATAATTTCATCTAAAACTGATAATTCCCGCAAAACTCGTATATCGTACTTGAAAGCGTGTTAGCACTTAAACACGTGTAGTCATTGTTTAGGTTGTGGCCAACGTTCAGGAATCAGCATTCGGACAAGGCGGTAAGTTTCAGTAATTTGGTTAATTTGTGCCTATGTTATCGTTGGACAAACGACCAACGTGAGATAGTATGAGAGTTTTAAGCCGCTGGCATTTTGCCAGCCTGTGGCATCTGAACAGGGATGTACATATGCTGGAATGGATTCATTTGGTGTTGAATGTTAGAGATGAGTGTCGTATATAAAACTAACGGCCCGCACTGACTTCGCACGATTATGAAATGTACATATTAACCTTCCTTTTCAATCACTTTATCTATCAAAAAAAAAGCATTAAACTCCGTTGCCTATTTTCAAAGATTTATCCATATAAAGGGACATAGGGACAGAGAAAGCAACTTTGTTTTATACTATTTAGTGATACTTATACTATTTAGTGATAAATTTCTTTTTTAAGATGTTTTCAATCCTCAATGCAAATAGAAGAAATAAGTTGGTCGTGTATATGTGTGTGTTTGTCTATTCCGTTGTCAGATTTGAAAGCTGACAGAGTTGATTCTTAGCAACATTTGGTGTTGAATGTTAGAGGAGAGATGAGTGTCGTATACAAAATATTTGTAAGTTTCTTTCTTCAGATATTTTCAACCCTCAGCGGAAATAGAAGAAATAAGTGAGTCGTGTCTATGAGTGTGTTTGTCTATTCCGTTGTCAGATTTGAAAGCTGACAGAGATGATTCTTAGTATATTTTGGTGTTGAATGTTAGAGGAGAGATGAGTGTCGAATACAAAATACTTGTAAGTTTATTTCTTAAGATATTTTCAATCGTTGACGGAAATACAGGAAATAAGTTAGTCGTGTCTATGTGTATGAGTCTGTCTATTCCAATGTCCTATTTGAAAACGGACAGAGATGTTTCTTAGCAAAATTTGATGTTGAATGTTAGAGAAGAGATGAGTCTCGTATAAATTACTTGTAAGGTTCTTCCTTAAGATATTTTCAACCCTCAACAGAAATAGAGGAAATAAGTTTGTCGTGTCTATGTTACACACATCCATTCGGTCTGTTCATTCTAATATCTGACTTAAAAGCTGATATGACAGAGAAGATTCTTAGCAATTTTTTATCTGTTAGCACAAAATCCGCAGCTTATCACTGAGAACACACAAAAAATATACCAAAAATGTGTCAATCATTGATTTCTGTTTTGATAATATTACATATATTAAATGTAATATTAAAATATAATATTAATAGATAATATGCTTATATAATATTAATATGTAATATGGTTAGATTAATGTTAACAACGACAAAAAACATTAAAAAGACAGTTAAAAAATAATGTTAACTATATATGGATAGTTTTTTTCATAAAATATTTAGTTTTGTGATAATGTCCTAAATGTTTTGAATAGAAATCTTTTTATTATAAAATACATTATGGCATTATGGCTACCATTTTGGTAAGAGAAAACCTCAGCCTATGTACACCATTGATGTTGTAGGTGCGTCGCTTTCCTGCGACCAGGGTGTTAGGCCGATTGTGCAGGTCTCCAAACAACAGGCTAACATACCCTTCGGAGTGGTGCATGACATTATCATTATAGCGGTAGGAAGGAGCAAGGCGAATGAACCAAGCAAGTTGCTGCACAGCAACACCAGTAGTTGTATCGGTAATGTTTCACCTTTGCCTACGAGCCGACAAGGACGGCAGATGGTCTATTCTACATAGAAGAGATATGGAAATGATAGCGAGTTTAGCGTAGCAAGCTTACTGTTAACACACGTCACTAAATATAGTTTGAATTTATTGCGATATGCGATTGCGATGACGATATTACCAATAAGCAATCGCACCTCGTCGACACGAACCAGGACACCCACGACTACCTGAAGACACTAAGTCCCACAATGTGATGGTGGAAAGCCAATCGCTAACCAGGCACATATCAATCCCGGGCAACATTTTATTAATAGAAAATGTAATAAAACATTTTCTATGTTTTATTGCCTGACCATGGGATCGAACTCGTAACCTCAACCAGTCAAATTCGATGCCGGACCGCTAAAACACAGAAGAGATTAGTAGTAGAACAAAAAATTAACAAATTCAATAAACGGATTCACAAAGTAATCTTTAATTTTGGGAGTTAAAGACTTCGTAGTTGCTTTTTACCACTTTACCACTCATCGTAAAGGCTGAGGTGTTTTATTTATAGAATTTATAATGAGTTTTATATAACCTTAATGCTGCTTAACTAGAGAAACCGGTTGGCTAAAATAAAATAATAAAAATATAATGTGGAAAGTACAAGTGAAATTAATGAATTTTGTCTAGAATGGAATTCCACCGAGAATCGACGATGAGAAGTAAAGAAATTATTAATAAAACTGGCCTATACTCTTTTTGGTGCCTAAGAATTTATGGTGATACGAGAAATCTAGTCACTTTTTTTATTTCAGCTCTTGTTCATAAAACCGAAAAGCAATACATTGTTTAGAGAAATCATTATTTTTTTTTTAAATTATACGTTAAGAACAATTTTTTGAGTGTTTTTCTTGAGTGAGATTATCCTGGACAATTTATACAATTAATGTAATAAAAAGTCGTTGTAATACGGACTGATTTCGAATAAAACCAAAAAAAGTTAAAATGAAAATTGTAGGTAAAGTAGAGCTGCAAGCTAACATCTAGTAGCAACAATGTAATTCATACTACCTATTTTACCGATTAGAGATGTAAACAGGAGACACTCCGGGAGTGCCGGCAGAAGTGAAAACTTGAATATTAACGATGTGCACTTTTGATATTTTGGAGTGGTTAGGAAATAATTTTGCACGAATTGCTTAAATTATCAGTATGAAAGTACTATCATTTATGTGGTAGAATACAATATCCATTTACTGCGCTATCGTACACAAACATGACAATACGAACATTCGTGCAAGCGCCTTGCGTAGTCGTACGAACTTTCGATCAGGTAACGTGTCCTGATGCGAGTTTAGAAGTTTTTACCCATTCCAAAAAAAGTGCGCAACGGCGCTAAAGAAGTTTTCACTTCAAAAATTTCTGTAGGCCAGTGTAATGATTCCTTAACGTTTCTAGTAGCTAGAGATCCACGTCCAAGAGTAATAGGGCAATGTACTCCACACTCCGTGGTCCTGCATGCGATACATGCCGCTTGAATAATTCAGATTTTCGCGTGGACAAGGTACATTTTTGGTCCAATGTGTTCGTGAATTGTAGGAATAAAAATTTTATACCCCGCCTACCGGTAGTATTTTATTCAGTTAATTTATCAATGCATCTGTGTAGAATCCGTTGTTCGTTCGGAATGACTTTTCAAGTATTTTACAGACCCTGTAGCATGTGAATTTTTACTATTCGATCAAATGCTTTTTTTACTTTGAATACTCGAGATATTTTTTATTACGATATTGGAAGGCAAACAAGCAAACGGAATTCCTGATGGTAAGAAAGACACCAAAGGTGGAAATGGTGCGTTGCCAACCTAAAGCCAGGATGTAATAACTCGAGCAAAAGTTAGTTTACCGGCTACCTTACCTTCCGAACCGGAACACGTCGTGACGTTATGGCAGCAGGAATAGGTAGGGCGATGATACCAATAAAAATCAAGTAAAATTTCTTACACATATAGGGGGTAAACTTATACAACTTACGTGCCCGTTGATCTGGTGTGTAACTTCACTTTTGCTAACGAAAAATGAAGTGAACTAAAAATATAAAAATAATACGAAAATAAAAATAAGTGTGTAACTTCACTTTTGCTAACGAAAAATAAAGTTACACGCCAGATCAGAAGTGCGTTACTTTTATTAGTGATGAAATTATATTATATTAGCACTAACTGTTGCCAGCGGCGTTACCCGCGTAGTTGATGGTCCCAGGAATACATTTTCAGGATAAAATATATACTGTGTTAATCCAAGTTACCCTCTATGTGTGCGCCAAATTTCTTAAAAATCAATTTAGCAGTCTTTACGTGAATGAGTAACAATCAAACAAACATACAAACTTGCGCATTTATAATATGTATTAGTAGGACTAGCTGTTTATCGCAGCGGCGGATCAGTTGAGGAGTTTTAGTTGTCGAAGCTATTGAAGCTGTTCTGTCTTTTAATTTGGATTAAACTGCACACAGTGTACAAATTTGATTAAAATGGGTTAAGTAGTTTAACAACGTAATGCCTAATTTAAGCACTAAGAAATGGTTTATAATGGTAAGAAATTATTCTGCTGCTGCGCTGCAGCAATTCTAAAATATTTAATTCATTAATTCTATGAATTTTGACAAATGGCAACGGATAGTATTTTAATTGCTATTTGTTTAAATGATACGTCTGAGAGTTTCAGAAGACTAGTCAGTTAGATCTCTTGAATAAATGAGTACTCCCTTAACTAGAATACAAATGTGGCGAGCACCGAAATCAGAGAGGCACAAAATATATTTAAGTATCTTTACGCCTATATTATACCTTAAGGGGTAGGCAGAGTTACAGTTAGGACAAACCAAAAACACAATTAGTTTTGTTGCCCGACCCGAGGATCGAACCCGAGGCCTCATGGATTCAAGTCCTTCGCCGGACCGCTAGACCGCAGAGGCGATTATAACAAATATGTAAGGCGATCATTTTAATGAATAATTATAAATTTAATTTTCGTCTGGGAGTTCATTAAGAGATCGCCAATGAACCTTGAATGAAACACGACAATTAAGAGTACTGACGGTATGGAGGTGGAGGCGTCCGAGAATAAGTTATCTAGGTCAATACGATAATTCGCACACAGGACAGCAACATATCAACGTATATGTTTTCTATTGCCATTAGGAAATCCTTAGGCTTTCTTGCAGTTTTGTCCAAAAAAGTATTTACACCTTTAACATTTCATTGGTTTTAGATAGCTGACTCAGCTTATTTCGTTCTAGCCATTCAGTTTGTACGAAAATAGATGATTTTCCTGGTTTCCTGGTAATGTTTGTTAAAAAATGTAAAGAAAATAAGAAAAACAAAAAAGTAATAAATTTATATTTTAAACTAAAACTTTTTTCTATATTTTTAATTGTGGAATTCATTTATTTGTGGGAATCCAGGGAAGATTTTTTCCTGGACTCACAAATAATTCAAAACCAAAATTAGCTAAATTGGTCCTATCGTTCGAAAGTAAAAAGATACATACTTTTGCATACATGCGGTTAATTATAAATGTCAAAAAAAATACTTAAGCTTATACTGATCAATTAATACAGTAATAGCTTACTGTACTATTATTTAAATTATGGGCTTTGTCTATAAGCTTCTTACACTTTATACTTTTAATTTTAAATTGGCCGATAATCTAAATTTAAGCGAAATGATTAAATATGTGCAATAACAACTATATACCTTTAGATATCTTTAAAATACACTCGGATTTCCGAAGCTTGACGAATATTGCCGAAGCGCGTAATTTAAACAGTACTACTGTACTGAGTCATTTTTATTACATAGCTATTCTGTATCTTTCCTTGTTCCGTATGTAGGGCTGGAGCTTATGCCAAAATCACAAAACAATTTGTACGAAATGAAACAATCGTTCACTGTTCAAAACAAACATAGGACGTGAAAATAAATTCCACTAAACTGTTTAAACAAATAAAACCTCAACATGTTTAAATTGAAGAAGCTAAAGGACATGAAAAAATAAACCTTAAACGGCCGTTTATAAAGTTTAAATTCAATTACTGTGTAACTGTTGAAAATTTTATCTGTTTTTCCTTTCCTTGCTACCAGCGGACTAATGAAGTCCCTTGTTTAGATCAAGAGCCTTTTGCCAGGCTTTGTTTGTTGAAAAAACTATGAACTTTTCTCCCACTGATGCTTTGATTACAATTGCGAGGTCAAAATTTATTTTGTTCTTTTAATTGACGCGCAGAGCCTCGTTGTTAATTAAGATGAAAAAGTGTTTTTTTGTTAACGATTTGAAAAACAAACGGCTCTGCTGACAATAAATTAAATTTCTATTCTGAGTTTTATATAGGGTTGTCAACTGCGTTTACTTGATTTTTGTCTAGGATCATGCTTTGATAAATCTATATTTCAATCGACTGAAATTTTAAAGATGAAATTATAATGTACTGTTTATTATAACTGTTACTAAATTATTTTAATGGAGAGATAAAATTGCACTCATTAAAATTCAAGTATATTTCTTTGGCATGAGTTGTTACAACCCATCCGATACGTCGTTGTATTTTTTTAAACGGTCGCGTGGGCCTTCGAAGACATAAAAAAGAAATCAATTTACTCTTGACATTATTTTGACGTATGTTACTTGGACTGAGAAGTTTCAGACTGAGAAGTCATGCTGCAATTAATAAAAAAACAATGGCAACAAGATGAAAATTGAATATAAATTAAGTAATAAACCAAACACGTAAATTTATTGTACTTTCTAAGTGTAAATCATCCTAGATATTTTTTGTACATAAAATCGTAGCTGTGAAATGGTTTGGGCAAATGATTCCTTTGGAAAGTAACAAATGGACTTGAATTTCTGTGGGTCTTAGACAGTAAGTTACGTATTTGCAATCTATATTGTGTATAAAAAAAAGTCTTGATAGTTACACTATTTACAACTATAAAACGGCTCAACCTATTTGGCTTAAAATTGATTAAGAGGTATTTTTTGAGGAAACTAAGAAAAACAAAATTTTCATTTTTTCCCATAGAAAGTTGCCGGGATTGGATATGTGTCAAGTTGGCGATAGACTTGCCATCTATCACGTTGTGGGGCTAAATATATTCGGATAATCGTAGGTGACCTGGTTGTGCCTCTGCCTACCTGTTCGGGACGTTTACTTATTTTTACGAGGACGTGAAAATACTTACTTATTTTTACTTTACGAATTTCATTTATAAGGACCTAATTTACATGTAAAACTGTATTCTTTAAACAGTTTACAATAATAGCAGATCATAAAACTTCGGCCCCAGATATGCAATAAATAGAATAAAAAATGTGCATAGAAAATCAAACATAAAGCAAAAGTCCAACTACTTAGTAACGACCGGACACCAAACATTATTGTGACAACCCTAATTTTTGGTGAATGTTATTATTTTAATTAAAAGTATGTAAAATTTTCTTGGATACTGTAGTGTACTTGTACTGAAAGAATTCAGAACATTTAATACTTTAATGGGTGATCCATCACATTACAAATAACTTAAATTCCTTTGTCAAAGGCACTTTCTTCGAATTTGGATGTGCTCCCTAAGATATCTGATTCCGGTCCAGTTCTATATATGGCTCAGACATATTTGTGACCCTTGAGGATGCTTGCCCAATATATTCTACAATTTCCGACGAGTTATTGAATTTTGCGTAAGCTAAAAGTATGTGATACACTAGATGTGCAATAAATATACGAAATATGTTGAAACTATTTGTTTTATTGTTATGGGAGAAGTTAGCGAAAAAACATACGGCTAATATAAGGTAAGAGATAACCGTGCTCTATAGACACCATAATTATAATAAGTATGTCGCTTTTTTTTGCTGCCTGGATTTTAGGCCTACTGTTAAAATGTTTTAGCTACCCTTCACTATAACGGCAGTAAAGTGGTGGATCTCTACCCTGCACAGCACTCTACCACCAGTGGTTTTCTTAGTAGTGACATAGTTAACCTGTGCTTACCGCTTATGAGTTACTTGGCAGATTCATAAGGTCTATTTTTATCAGCGGACTTAATACTGGATATATAGTGAATTTGTAGTTAGCAAACGTTTGGTACGTTCCGTTAACCGTAACCTTAAAGGTCAATGAAATAGACTTCGCGAATTTGTTTGAAAAGGCGTGGATAATAATAATAAAAAATAAAGTATCTTTATGCTAGTATCCTCGAAATGCAGAGGCAGAGATACAAACAAGATCTCCACGACTAGCCAAAGATACTAAGTCCCACACTGGCAAGCCTATCGTCAACCGAGCACAGTTCCAATCCCGAGCAACACTATTACTAAGCAATTGAAATTAAAAAAAACAATAGAACCTGGAACCTAAGGAAGTCATACAACGAACCCCTAAAGCAAAAGGGTGATATTAACATTTATTAATTATTTTATTTAGCAGGTAATTAATATGAGAACCTACCTATTCGTAATAAAAATACTTGTTATCCAATGAGGTTGTCATAAATTTTTATTTTTGATATACCTCATTAAGTATAAAATAAGAAATCTTTAAAGTGGAAAGTTTTCAATTACCCTTAAAAAAACTTACATGTAATGTAGACAAGAACCACCTCGATCACATCTTTCAAACAAAAAACTTCACATCGAAATCGGTAAATCCATTGAAAAGTTATGATGCCACAGAAAAACACACACATACTTCAAATCTATGTCGCCGCTCTTTTCCTGATAGCGATACTACTTTTTAAACTGCTAAGACTAAAAGTCATTAGCTTCGCTTCGCTCAACTTTTGGTATTCTCAGACTTTACCATCCACAATTCCTAAGGGTGCGAGTTGTTCTCGACTAAAAGGATGTTTATTTATCTAAGGTTTCCTTCATTTTGCTTTCATAAATATATCTGCACATAAAATATTTTATATGATCTGTTACTTTTGGAGGATTCATGGAAGAAATATACTTGTTTAAATTTTATTGTATATTACATATCTTTTTTATTTGGACGTAAAATATATCTTTTGTATTAAACTTCGTGTTTCATACATCTCTGTTTGTGTTTTATTTGCAATATTCTCGACAAACTCATAGTTTTCCAGACAAAAGATACAATTTGTCTTATGAGAAGTATAAGGTTATTTTTGTAAAATATTATTGAAATCTAATTGTACAAGACTACCAGTAACTCTACCTTCCGAAACGGACTAAGACAGCGCCAAACACTATCATTATTGCAGCTGGATTATGTAAGGTGGTGGATCACTGATCGGGTAAGTTGCTGCACAGCACTCTACTGGCAGTGGTCTTGTTTGTAATGGCCCATTTCGCCTATGCTCACTTCTTACGAGCTATCAAAAAAAGAAGCAGTACATCTATTCTATATTCGGCTAGTTGTGGGTGCCCTGGTTGTTCCTCTGCCCACTTCTTCGGGGATATGGGCGTGAAGATACTTTAAATAAGATCTTATAAAAATACACAAGGGTATTTATCGATGGCGTTGTAATAAAATATTAAAACAGCGATATTCGCGAAAATTTTAAAAGCAAGGATTTTTAGCCATTCCAAAAAATGCTATTAAACGGATTACAAATATATCCAGTAATCGGTATTTTAATTAAGGAGAGTTCTTTAACCGGAAAATTAAAATTTTCGCCAGCTTTCACCAACATAACAAACAAGAATCGCTTGCCACAACTCCATTGTGTTTTCAGAGTTCATCACATATTAATATTGCTATAATTATTATTACTGGTATTTATATGGATGTTACATTGTAGTTATTAAAAGAATCGGCCAAATGCGAGTCGCACTCGCGCACGAAGTGTTCGGCACTATCATATATCTATTAAAAATTACGTTTGTTGTATGAGAGCCCTCCTTTAATATTTATATTGAAAGGGATTATACAAGTAAATATTCTGTGAAAATTTGAAGCGTCTACCTGTTACCGTTTTTAATATTGAGCAAAAAAAAAATACAAAAAAATACTTTTTTAATTTTTATTATTTTTTGTTATAGCAGCAACGGAAATACATCATTTGTGAAAATTTCAGCTTTCTGTCTATCACGGGTTATGAGATACAGCTTATACTTAGAACTATACAGGTAGCAGATACTTGGTTATATAGTCCGATAGATTTACTCTTTGGGTACTCGTTCCGTTGCGTTAAAAAGAAATCTTTAGCAAAAGTAATTTGAATTGATTATTGGGATGCTTCAACTTTAAAAGCATTTTCAGAAATGTATCTGTTTTTCCCATGTCACGGAAAAATGACAACTCAGTATGAAAAAACAATATTTTTTCATTATTACTCGGAATTCTGAACCAGTCATGCATTATGAAACCTTATTAAATGAAACGTTATTACTTTTGTAATTATTAAAAAAATATTATCAATTTTCAGATTATTTTACATTTTTTTTATTTTCAATTCATACTACTTAATTGCCTGGAAGAGCTTTGCCTTGGCGATAAGGCCGCATTGTGTATCTTCTAAGTTTAAGTTATTTTGATGTATTTGTATTTTTTCTGTATTTGGTGCACAACGAAGAGGTATTATATTGTATTTTATTCTTTACGCTTCTATTACATTATTTATAATATTAGTATAAATAATTATATTTTAATGTACTTCATATACTTTGACACAGGTGCTTATTTAAGACACTTTTAGCTTTAAATAATTTGAAGACATTTTCTGTACAAAATTATTATTAACTGAAATTTAACGGCCCACTCAGAGACATATAGTATTATTTCATATTTTTAAGTCACAATTTTGTATAGAAAACACCAACTTAAAGATGGATTAAAAGATAATTGATGTCTCTGAGTGTCGCCGTAAGACTTACTCCACTCACTAATCGCGAGACTCAAGTCCAGTTCCTATCGGGGGCTGACTCACTCATGTTTTAAAAACGCACAAATTGTAATTCTCTGGACATAGTGCTGTAAAAAGTGAATGTCAATCTTTTGCAGTTTAGATCATGGTGATGAGATGAAAGATGTCATCAGCAATAAAAAATGATTGAAATGCCTATTTTATTTAACGAAGTGATTTTGCTCTGCAGGAACAGTAATTACTTTCACTTTACGATTCTCGTTACGATAAATTTTATTGATGTGGTTGAAACGTCTACGATTTTTTTAGGTGATGTCTAGCGATGGTTATCTCTTATTATAAGGAGATCCCGGGTAGATCTTTATTAGCTTAATTTATGCCTACAATTAAAATTAAACATTTTCAATAACCCCCAACAATACCTACGTCTAAAGTAGTTATACATACATTATTAATAGATACTCGCACTCGCGCACACACAGACATAAACACGCACACACACACACCCACATACATAAACAAACACACATAAATGTTTCATACACATACCAACACGCATTAATGCATGCAAATTGCGCATGTTACAAATTTTGATCGATAATAATAAAAAAATATCATAAGATTTATAATAAGTAATTAATACATTTTAAAAATATTTTAATCAAATTGTTTTTACCTAGTGTATCACCTACCATAATATATACATAGAGCTATGACAGAGCAGAGCTTCCTAACACAAATGCTTTGTTGCATTTAAAAGGAAACGCTACCCACTAAATCTTAATTTATTGTTAGTATTGAATAAAGATTTTTTGATTTTGATACACACATGCACATCTTCACGCCAAGTCCGATACGGGGTAGACAGAGAGTATCGAGTGCCAAACAAGAGTTTCATACAAACACTTGAGACTTTTGACACCACTCTCGGATAATATACGAGTGATCTGATCGGGGAATGTCAACCTTGGTTTCCCGGGTACCTACATCCATCCACATTCGCATTGTATATTTGCTTTGTCAATCTTTCATCTGTCATTCTTTCCACATGACAGAACCAGTGGAGCATGCCCTTTCGCATTATAACACCAACACTTTCTTTCAATCTCACTCTTTCTTATATCTCATTGTTACGAATGCGGTCAGCGAGCGTTACACCAGGTGACGTCACACCACAGATTTTCCATACCTCATTTCGACCGCATTTATCCTACTTTCATGCACTTTCTGACATACCCAACTCTCGTTTCCATACAATAAAGTAGTTATAAATAATAATATACGCATTAAATTGCAAAACAAAAACGAATTGAAATCGGTCCATCCGTTCAAATTTTATGATGCCACAGACAAACATATACTTACTTGTTAATCTTACAACACCCCCGTTTTTCAGTCGGGGGTTATACAAATCTTTGAATATTTCAGTATTTCCTTGTTCAAACCTGCAGATATTTATATGTCTCTAGTAACATAAAACTACGATTTGCCCATGTTGATCTGGGCTCCTTTGCATAATAGACCACCTGCTTTCCTGCCAGGCAGCTTGTAAATGTAACATAGGCTTACTGTCACTAACACCGTGACATCGAATGAATGAATAGGTGGTAGAGTTTCACTGCGACTCACCCGTGTTGGTACCACCACTTTACCTATTTCTGCTACCATAACGTCAGTGCTTGCCGTTGACGTGTTCCGGTTCGGAGGGTGTGGGAGGCAGTGAATTTACTTTTGCTTGAGGCCTCACATTCCGTCCTCAGGTTGGCAACGCACCATTACCACGTTTGTTGTCTCTAGGCGGCATGAATTTCTTACCATCAGGAACTATGTCTGCTTGTTTGCCTTCTAATATCATAAAAAAAGCTTATCCTCATCAGAAATCAAACCTAGATCTCAACTAAAGCCGCCATTAAGCGTCCAAATCAATTCATTAGTGGTCGGTGATTTCAGCAACAAGAGTAAATGGCGATTTATTTTTTAAACGCTGTACAATTTTTACATGTACGTGTTTAAATTGAATGTTTTAAACGCGTTTGATGTTTTAATTAACAATTAACTAATTTAATCTGTCTGACGTTTTGTAAAGTAATTATGCCAATTGAATACCAATGTAACATACATCTTTTTAAAGTAATGACAATGTAAAAGACGGATTTAAAAAATGTCTTTTCGCCCATATCCCTGAAGAGGTAGGCAGAGGCACAACCAGAGTACCCACGACTAGCCGAAGACACTAAATCCCACAATGTGATAGGTGACAAGCCTATCGCCAACCGGGTACATCTCCAATCCCGAGCAACTTTTTTTATATTAGAAATTTGGAAAAATCCAATTTTCTTGTGGGCGGTTCGGTGGTCCACGCGGACAACAGCTACTTGACTATAATACAGACACCATAGATGTTACTGGTTCACCGTTATCTTATGGCTGAGACCTAAGGCCACACGTGCAAGTTAACCAACTATTCTATCATATTACCCTACCCAGTACAAGATAATGACGCTTTTGGGTAATTGGATAACATTGGGTAATTGGATGACATTGGGTAATAATTGGGTAGAAAAAAACTGCCCCATGTTGGTCCGTGCTCCTTTGTAGAATAGGTCATCTGCCTTCCTGTGCCAGGCAGCTCGTAAAAGGCGAGCATAGGCTTACCGTCACTAACACCGTGACATTTGAATGGGTGGTAGAGTTTCACAGCGACTCACCCGGGTTGGTATAATAATAATAATAATAAATCATCTTTATTTCACATAAACCTACAAGAGGCACTTGTGACGGGTCTATATAATAATAAATCTACCACCGGATCGGAACGCGGCCGCACACTGAAAGATCCGGCAAGAAACTCAGCGGGAACCAGCGGTACCACCGCCTTACCTATTCCTGCCGCCATAACGTCATGACGTGTTCCGGTTCGGAGGGTAAGGTAGCCGGTAAACTTACTTTTGCTCGAGGTCTAACATCCTGGCGTCTGGTTGGCAACGCACCATTACCAACTATGGTGTCTCTAGGCGGCGTGAATTTCTTACCATCAGGAAATCCATCTGCTTGATGCCTTCCAATATCTAAAAAAAAGACTTCAATCCGAATGACTACTATACTAAGATTTCAGATTTGAATATCTCAAATCTATCATTAAAAACAAACTTCGGATTCAGTATATGACCACATTATTTATTAGTGATTACCAGATAGTGCTGATTTGTGAGTTGGTGGTAGCGAAAACAGCAGTTTTAATTACAACTGTTACAATCAGCAGCAGTTTCAATATCAGCAGTTGTAAACATAAAAAAAAACGAAAACTTCCACAATACCTGTCCGTAGCTAAGGATCGTCCCAATGAATTCAGACTTCAAATAAAATGCAATGAAATTTAAATCGGCCGGTTCATTTAGCCACAGACATTCGAAATTTCTTAAGGGACTATTTTGAAAGATTATCGAACCCAACAATTTAAAAAAATCTATGGACCTACCACACACGTCGATAATTATTCCGTACAGAATTGAAGTGGGGTATTTCGTTTCGAAATTTCGAAACGGGATTCCGTTAAGAAATTCTGAATGTATGTCGTGGACCTTAGGAGTTATGATACTACAGACACACACACATAAAACACACGTAGACATACAGATGCCAGGGTTTTTCTGTCGAATGATTGAGTTGAGAGGCTGCAAACGCTTTGATGCGTTTCTTCGCCTAAGTAATTCCAAGTAAGATGTAAAAGAAAGTCACCAATTAATTGAATTTTCTGAAAGCCCCTTACATCGTTAGATTGACACGTGAGGATGGAGTAAACGAGCTTCATTCCCGTTGAATCATGGGACACTTCAGATCCTAATGAGGGAGGGAGAGAGATGTTACTAGATTAAAGTGTTTACTCTAATGGACTCGAAGTACTGATAAATCTCTTAAGACACCGGCGACGAGGCATGCAGATGCTAAATTACTTCCTGAAAATAAACTAATAAAATCGAATGAACTCTTCTTGAACATAATAAAAATTGTAAGTTAGATAATATGTTTAATTTTTGTTCTCCGCGTCACCTACGTGCAAAAACATACAAAAACTTTATATATTGTACTGTTTTGTTATTCTGATATATAAACTATATTAGCTGACCCAGCAGTCGTTGTTCTTTTATTTTTTTTAATGTGATTTTAGTAAAAAAAATTGTGTGAGTCACCCTTATCACTAAGGGCTATGAAAAATTGATAGTAGCCGATTCTCAGACCTTTTGAAAATGCATAAAAAATTTGGTGAAAATCGGTAAAGCCGTTTCGGAGGAGTACGGTATCTAACATTGTGACACGAGAATTTTATATATAAGATTACCCTAAAGTTTTATATAAATCCATTCAGTACTTTTTGCGTGAAAGAGTAACAAAGATCCGTGCGCTCATTCTTTCTTACAAACATTCGCATACTAAGTAAATGAAAATCCCTGAATAAACGAGTTAAATTAAACCTAACCCCAAAGTGCTGCAACTAGTGATGTACGGGATCACGCTAACCCCCTCAAGCGCTATTAGATTATACTGTAAAATTTTTGATCAGTCAGTTCATATCAATTGAAGTCCAATTTTACCAAGAACCTTTAATAATTTTTTGCATGATTCAAATATCTGATCCGTAACATCTGACTAGGTAGTAGAGTTTCGTAGCGACTCACCCGGATTGGTGCCACCGCCTTACCTATTCCTGACGCTATAACGTCAGCGCTAGCCGTTGACATGTCCCGGTCCAGATGTTGAGGTAGCAGCTTAACTTATTTTTGCACGAGGTCTAACATTCCGGCCTCAGGTTGGCAATGCCCAATTACCACTCGGTGTCTCTTGGCGGCGTGAATTTCTTTTCATCCGTCCGGTAAATCCGGAAATCCATCGGGTTGTTTGCCTTCCAATATCATAAAAAAATGATGAATAGTCCGATGAAATTATCTATTCAGTAAAATATGCGTATACTGGTCTCTCTGAATGAAAAATATTTAAAAATAGCGATAATAAATGAAAAAAAAAATGTTTTGGGAATTTCATTTTTGTTGCTCACACATAAAAAAACTGACAGCGGAAATATGACGAATATTACGAAATATGTTCTAGTGCTTAGTTCATATTTTGCCTTCAGAATAGATAAGATGTTATGTGTGTGTTAAGGATAAGAAATGGCCTCACTTATTCCTGGCGCCATAATGACTGACAAGTTCCGGTCTGGAGAGTAGCCGGTAGACTTGCATATTAGGTCTTCCAATCTGGTCTCAGGACAGTGACGCACCTGTAACATTAGGATGGCAACGCTCCTTAACTATCTTTGGTTTATACCTATAGACGGCATGTATTTTTTATCACTAAGAAATACGATTCCTTTTTTTCCTTCTAATGCCATAACATCATATCAATCAATCAATATTACATACCCTATTCAAGTAAGATTTTAATAAGATGTCGTTTTTTCATATTACAATCCAGTATCATAAAAGAACATCACCAATTAATTAAATCTTCTGAAAGCCCCTCACATCGTTAGATTGATACGTGAGGATGGAGTGAACGAGCCTCGGGGGATATGGAATCATTGGACACTCCAGCTCCTAATGAGGGGATATTACAAGATTAACGTATTTACTCTAACGGACCCGAAGTAGTAACAAATTTTTTAAGACGCCGGCGGCGACAAACTAATACTCATATTTAAAATTGAGGTATAATACGTTTATACTTATTCATGTAACACTTGCTTCTAACCGTGGCTACGTTCGCATTTAAGTCATTAAAAATAGACTATGTTTCTTTTAAAGAATACTTATTTTTAACTTTTCAATAAAGTGTATTCGTTTATTAATTCATTCATTCATTAAACAGTTTTCGCGTGATAGATTTGTTACGAAGTTCGTTTGTTACGAACTTGCAATCACATTTATAGTGTAAAAGTAGGGATGTTACAAACTGAACCAATCTGAAAAATAATTTTTAAATTATTTTTGATATCCCCTATATTACGAAGATTCAGGAGATTACTCTAATAGACCCGAAGTAGTTACAAGTCTCTTAAGACACCGGCGACAGCAACCTGATACTCAAATTTTTAACCGAATTAAAATGCCTTTTATTTCTTTATATCTATTTTTATTTAACATATTGCCTATACAACATTAATCAGTTTAAACTTATGTTCAAGTTTTCTGTATAGTGTTAGCTGTAAGCAATTTCTTCATAAGATAAGCTTACTATTGTACCTTATTTTTTAATTTTATTTTATATGTTATATGTTAAGGTAAAAGTAAAAGTTATTTTTCTTATGTTCATTAACTTCGTCATTTCTCAACAGTTTTCATGTTTTTTGTATTTGAATGAATGTACTTTTGTAAAATTCTCATTTGATCTGATGATAGAATCCAAGTGAAATTGAAGAAAGTACTTAAAAAAACAATACTTTTTTGTAAATAATAACATTGAAGCAGAAGTAGGTTTTTTGTAAAAGTTGTAGCTGTAACTGTAATTTTGTATTACTTCACTTTTGTAGAGCAAACAAATAATAAGTTAACATTAAATTTTGTTTAAACACCATTTAGCACAATGATTGGGCGCAGGAAAATTGCAAAAACAAACTGCAATTATTTAAACAATTAAAAACATAAATCTTATTAACTCCTACAACTAACTTAAAAAATATGAACTATGTATAACTAAAAAACCACGAGTCGGGTCATAATAAAATTAGTGTAAGACCATTTCGGAATCATGACCTAGTTTTTAAAAAAATAACTATTAGTCGCGAATCCGAGTGTCAAACATACAATTAAATTAAGAAATAATTTGAGTTGATCCTCCATTTTTTACAGACGGTTAACGCACTCAAAAAAGGAAATGAAGACATAAAAAATTATACCACAGGATTCAGTGTTGGTCCGGGCTCCTTTGCAGAATAGACCATCTGCATTTCTTGCCAGGCAGTTCCTAAAAGGCGAGCATAGGCTTATCATCACTAATACCGTGACATCTGACTAGGTGGTAGAGTTTCGCAGCGACTCGCTCGGATTGGTACCACCGCCTTACCTATTCCTGCCGCCATAACGTCATGACGTGTTCCGGTTCGGAGGGTAAAATAGCCGGTAAGCTTACTTTTGCTCGAGGTCTAACATCCTGACCTCAGGTTGGCAACGCACCATTTCCATCTTTGGTGTCTCTAGGCGGCGTGAGTTTCTTACCATCAGGAAATCCGTCTGCTTATTTGCCTTCCTATAACTTATAAAACAAAATGTTCTATGTCGCTCAAAAAATAAAAGCTAGTAAGAGATGAAGGGTTTTTGTGATATGGGAAGGCAAACATGCAGATGAAATTTCTGATGTTAAGAATTTTCCGCCGCCACCGTGTCTCTGACACCAGATGGTCAGGATGTTGGGAATTGAGCAACCTTCGAAATATCCTCCGAACCGAAACACGTCAACGGCAAGCGCTGACGTTATGGCGGCAGGAATAGGTGAGGCGGTTTTACAAATCCGGGCGAGTCGCTGCGAAAATCTACAACCTAGTCAGATGTCACGGTGTTGGTGACGGTAAGTCTATGCTCGCCTTTTACGAGCTGCCGGGCAGGAATTTAGCAGTCTATTCCGCAAAGATCCCGGACTAACACGGGGGTCATCAGCCAACCATCAGCTAAAAAGGTCAACCAACCATCTGGCGAAAAAGTTAACTAACCATCTGATAAAAATTTTCACCAACCATCTGGTGAAAAGGTGAACTAACAATCTGGTGAAAAAGTTGACTAACCATCTGGTGAAAAGGTTTATTAACCATCTGGTGAAAAAGTTAACTAACAATCTGGTGAAAAAGTTGACTAACCATCTGGTGAAAAGGTTAACTAACCATTTGGTGAAAAAGTTGACTAACCATCTGGTGAAAAGGTTAACCAACCATCTGGTGAAAAGATAAACCAACCATTTGGTAAAAAAATCAACCAAGTATCTGGTGAAAGGGCTAACCAACCATTTGGGGAAGTGATTAACAAACCATTGAGTGACAAGGTTAACCAACCATTTGGTGAAAAGGTCAACCAACTGTGTCTGGCAACGTCTCATCCTAACTGAATATCAAGATATCGAATCCCCTGACTTAAGTTTGTAGTAAAAAAAAACGCACGTAAAAATGCGTACGGAAAGATACGGACCTTCGCAATCTGATAGTAGCGTGTTACTGTTATCCTAGGCAGTATTTACAAACAGATAGAGTAAGGAACCTTCCAAATAGAGCGTACCTACACATTTTTGAATGGTCGATCGTCATCTGTTACACTCCCAAGTTAGTGAGCGGTGGCAATCACTTACTATTCGACAACCCACGTGCAGTTTACCTCTACATTAAAATATTATATGTATATATATCTGATAACACTGAAATTAAACATTTTCAATAGTATAACTAAGAAAAATCTAGACCAAATCACGTCAGCTTTCAAACAAAAACCTACACCGATATCCATCCATTGAAAAAACAGGATGCCACAGTAACACAGACACACACACACACACACACACACACACACACACACACACACACACACACACACATACACACACTCACACCGCGCACAAACTTATACCATCACTCTTTTTACGCCGAGGCCCAAAAGTCTCATCAATCTGTTATGATAACAACTAATATCACGATAATACATACGGTTATTTGAGTTTTTATTTTTTATTAATATAGAAAATCCACCCACTTGCTAATCTCTCTATATATCAATATTATATACAAGATGTCTTCTCAATGAATCGGACTCAATATTTTTTACATTATTATTGTATTCTTTTATTTTATCCGACCGCTAATATCATAAGTTATGCTGTTGTTTGCGAAAACACATAAATTTCGTAAAGCTTGTTGGCAAATTTGATCCTTATCTTATACAGTCCGTGGTTTTATACACAGATTAGAAAAGGATTTGGCGAGCCAGAATATACTGATATAAGAAAAGAGAAATACTTTGAAATCCTCTATGTGTTGTTATTTTATGAACAACTTTGATGTACCTAATATTTAAGATGGATTAAGATAATGGCTACTTACTGTTATGATTGTATTTCTTAAGTAATTAGACAGGACTCTCCTGATGATAAGAGACGACTGGGTTATAGATATCATTGAAGGGATAGATGCATTGCTGTATGGCCATGGTGGTAGGCTACTAAAGACAACACTACTCTTCGGACCGGGATACGACAAAGTCGAACTGCTGTATGCACACCACTCTTCTAAAAATGTTTATATTGGTAAAGACACATTTGACCAAAGTTCGCCTCATAAATATTAACTCTTTTTCTTTTATGTCAAATTATGAAATTAATTTCCTTTTATATCTTGCGATAGCTCTTTCCTGAACATCTTAAAAAGCGGTTGAACGAATCAAAACGAGCTGCTAGGCAGAATGGCAGAGGGCCTTTTCAACACACAGTATCCGGGACTAGCATGGGAGTAATACCATAATATAATAATACCTCCACTGCATAGTTTTTGCCCACTGCGTTTTTCAATTATAAAAAATATCTTCACGCCCATATCCCGAAGAGGTAGGCAGAGACACCACCAGGTCACCCACGACTAGCCGAACACACTAAGTCCTACAATGTGATAGGTGGCAAGCCTATCGCTAACCGGGCATGTATCCAATCCCGAGCAACATTTTTTTTTATTTGAAAATTGGAAGAAACCCAATTTTATTTTTGTTGCCTGACTTGGGATTCGAATCCAAGACCTCATACAGTCAAGTCCATTATGAACCGCTAGACCACAGAGGCGTTTTTCATTTACAAATATTTATTATTTTTATTATAGAACTATTTTAGGTTACTTAGCTACATTTATTGATTGTACATTATGCTTTCTATTGTTTTCTCAGGGATTCTAATTTTTGGAATTGCTGGAAGCCCACCAACCAAAAGTAATAGTATATTCAAGTCCGTATCCCCGAAGAGGAAGACAGAGGCACAACAAAGACACCTAGCCACGGCTAGACCAAGACACTAAGTCCCACAAGGCAGCCTATCGCCAACCGGACACATAAGATATCCAATCCTGACCTGGTTATTTTTGTAAGAAAATTGAAAATACACATTTCCCAATTTTTTTGTTGCCTGAACCGGGGATTGAACCTCGGGGAAGTCAAGCCCGACGCCGGACCGCTAAACCATAGAAGAGATAGACCTTACTTATATTTCTATTTTTCACTGTTCTGCAAAGAGGAATTAAATAAATGTATCGACTGTTCATGTATTTCTGCAAAGAGGAATTAAATAAATGTATCGACATTTTTTTAAATGTGAAGAATATTTCCTTGTTAAAGCTACTCGTATTTAGATTTTCCGCGAGGACCCTACAGTGGTATTTAGATATCGATATAAAAATTAGCCTATCTCTCTTGCGTCGTAATCTATCTTTACACACAATTAATTAAACTAGTAGTAACTATAATCTATGTTACTAATTTAAGACCGATTTTATTAAATCAGGTAAATTCGTTTTCCCCGTGTTGGTCCCGGTCCGTTGAGAAGAATAAAGCATCTACCTCTCAGGTAGGCAGCGCGTAGGAGGTGAGCACAAGTTCAAATACTGGTCCAACATGACCTTTGAGAGTAGAGTCCTGTGCAGTAACTTGCCCGGGTAGGTATACACCACCTTATCTATTCCTACCGCCATCATGACTTTGTCATATTTCATGTTCCGGTAGGATAGGGTAGCCGGTCCAATTGGGGAATAGGGATAACATTCCGGCTGAAAAGAACTGTATGCTTGGTCGCTGACCTCTTACAAAACAAAACTTAATGCAAAACTTAGACAACTATTGGCAGACGCTAACACCCATGCCAAACACGAAAAGACACTTTTTTAAACGTTTATAAAATATTCGCAATATCAATAATATCGAATTATTTTTATTATAATGCATGTATACAATATTTAGTTTCGTTTAGTTTAATTTTAATTTTTTTAAAGATATTTTGTACTATTGTTTTATTTTATATATGGAAAATGTTATCTTTTTTGACATATTTCAAGTGTAGTTTTCTACCTACGAAATAAAGTAAGCTTTGACTTGACTTGACTTGAATGGATTCATAAATATATCACATACTGCGAATTATACATTATTATTATACATTATCAAAAATGACGTTTTAATAACTACATTTTTGTACAAAGTAACTCCTTCCAATTATGTACCTCTTTGCGTAAGTATCAGCAACGTAATAAGCTCAATAACATAAACGAGAAAACGTTTCATTGTAATAATCCCTTTGAAATTAACGAGGTATTTAACGCCTCGTACCTACACTTGCTTGCATGAAAGTGTTTTAGGTATTGAGTTATCCCATATTCTACAAAATAATGCTATTAGGTATGAATAACTCTGTTCTTAAAAAACGTCTGTTTCCCGCGACTTTGTACACATGTTGTAGTGACTTTTAATGGCTAATGTTAGGAACAAAAGGTTTTTATGTAGTTAAAAGTTAAAATATCTTTACGCTATTGCACAAAATTTGGTAAAATTGCCCGGATTCGTACCACCGTCTTACTTATTTTGTGACGCCATAATGTCTGTTCTTGCCGTTGACGTTTTCCGGTTCCGAGGGTTAGGAAGCCGGTAATCTTACTTTTGTTTGAGGCCTAACATTTCGACCTCTGGTTGGCAACGCACTTATAACACCTTTGGGGTTACTAGGCGGTGTCAATTTAATCACATGAGGAAATCCGTCTGCTTGTTTACCTTCCAATATCATAAAAAAATTAAAACAAAATTAAATCTCTTGCTTTTTCAATCCTAACTAGCTATCCGAGCGAACTGCGTTCCTATTAAACGTTGCTTATTCTAATTTCCTCGTAGTCCAATGGGATCGCACGTATTCTTTGTCCATCTCCTGGTTCCAAGCTACCCTTATCAATTATCAGCAAAACCGGATCAGCCGTTCTTGAATAACTAACACGACTTTCTTTATAGATAACAACAGAAATGGGCTACTGTAGATTAAACAACAACTTAAAATTTATCTCTCGAAAATAAGCTGTTAGCCGCCAAATAAGAAAATGTTTTGGTATGATCTCTTTGAAATCTACAATCCTTTTGTGTGAAAGTGTCATAGTGTGACACTTTTTTAAATGGCCTCTATGTTCTAGGGGTCCGGCATCGGACTTGACGCCTAAAAGTCCTCTTCCTTGAGATCGGGCAATAAAAAAAAAACAGAAAATGTGTATTTAAAATTTTCTAATAAAAGTTTGGTTGCCCGGGATTGGATATATGCCCGATATGCGATAGGCTTGCCATCTATCACATTGTTGGACTTATCATCTTCGGCTTAGTGGATATTCCTTGCCAACCTCTATATTATGGGCGTGGAGATACTTTAGAAAAATAAATGGAGGTTTGTCTATGCACTTAATTTTCTTGCGTTTTTGATAATTGTTTATTAATTATTTAGACGGTAAAAAAAATTAACTCAGACTGGAATTGAATCCGCAACCTTCGCATTTCACTATGTTTTGTCAGTTAATTTTGAAGTATGTTACAATGTCATATAAATAAAAATATATACTCATTTAATATAATTTATTAGTATTAGTAGTGGATATTTGTTTATATACTAGTTTAGTTTAAAAGTACATTCAAAATTTGCATTAATAAATCAAAACTACTGGTCGGGTTTTGATTAAATTTACACGGGATTTGTTACGAGTTATGAACTTACGAAAACAATTATAAATCATCCATTAACAGCCAAGTAATTACATAATAATCATACAAAAAACGATCACTACTCGTGCATCTATCTATCTATCTCCACTTGACATAGGCAGTGCTACAAACCGGGGCACCCTCGACTAGCCAAAGTTTATCTCTATCCAGACACTTATCCAATCCTGGACAGCGCTATTTTTTTATAAGACGAGTGACAAAATACATTTTCCTATTTTGGTTATCCTTAAATAAAGATGATGTAAAAAGTTTTCAATCAGAATCAACGTACAAAAATTGTTTGAAAGCAAAATATTTTTCATGTAAATATTTCTTTAGATTTTTCGCTGTTTCAATAAAAAATTGGTATCATAAATTATTTTACAAACGCATTATTGTATTAATTAGATAGCCTCTGTGGTTCAGCGTTTTTATATTAAATTAGCTTGTTTTATCTGTTGTGATTGAGATCATGAAAAAAATCGGTTGTTTTCTGTTTAAGTTAGGTACAAATTAATTGTAATTGGTAGAGTTTCTCAGCGACTCCCCGGATTGATACCACAGCCTTAACTATTCCTGCTGCCATAAGGTCAGGGCTTGCCATTGACGTATTCCCCGGATGATAAGGTAGCCGGAAAACTTACTTTTGCTCGAGGTCTGACATCCTGGCGTCAGGCTGACTACGCATCATTAC
>NJDD01002892.1:99137-154701 GCA_002245505.1 Calephelis nemesis
TACCTTACCCTCCGAACCGGAACAGGTCATGAAGTTATGGCGGCAGCAATAGGTATAGCGGTGGTACCCATCCAATAAAATGAAAATAATTATAAAGAACTAGCTGTCCTGGCGAACTTCGTTACACTCGTTCAGTTTGTATGGGAAAAGTTAAAATATTGTTTTTCCTAGTTTCCTCGCAGTTTTTCCCTTTTCCTTATCTTTTAAACCGTCCCTGGTCTTGAACACATTATTCAAAATCAAATGTAGCCAAATCGGTTTAGTTGTTTTCGAGTTTTAGCGCATCAAATTCGTATCGCTTGACATTAACAGTTGGTGCATTATATTAAATGCTCCGATAGTAGCGCAGTCTGTTGGATCCAATGTAAAACATTCCAAAATTAAGGACTATTTAAAAAAAAAATTAAAAACATTATCCACTGGACCAAGTTGTGAATCTAAACCATTCTCGAACACAAAAAAAATCATCAAAATTGCTCTAGGCATTTATAAGGAGTTCAGTGACATACACATGCACATAAGATATACATTTAAAGATAAGGATAAGTATCTCAATATCTTATTATTACCTAATGTGGGACCAGTGGGGCAGTTATCTTTTTAGTGATGATCACTGGGTAAAGTGTACATCAAATAGCTGTCAAATGACATGTTTTGTATCTGCTATCTCCATTGTATTTCTGTTGATCACTGGAGATAGCAAATTCTTAAATATCTTTATTACAACTTTTTAACACACATATTTTGCAAATCAATAATTTTCATTTTCATTTTGAAACACGTCATTTGACAGCTATTTTGCTCAGTGATCATTACTGAAAAGATACAGAATCAGGGGGCAGAGTGCTTTCACAAAATACAATGTCAAAAAATAAACATGGCGGCCAAGCGTTAAACTGTTAAGGGTATATTAAAGTAATTTGCATTCAATTTCATTTTGAAACTAAATAAATAAACCACAAGAAAAAACAACTGACAACAAACAAGCTTAGTGTACCAAACGTAGTGAATGATTTGCGATGATATTAATGTAATTGAATTTTTCATTTGCCTTTCATTCATTCAATGAAATTGAAACTTTATTTGGTTTAAATTATTTTAATTCAAATTTGAATTGCATCTGATTTTATTTAAAATACGTCCAATTAATTACAGTTAGCTTGCTTATTGCTAGAAAGACCCTGAGGGCTACCAGGGTTAAAATGAGCAACTTATATAAATGTTTAGTAAACTTCATAGCAGCAAATGTATCTGATTAAGAAAGTTAAAAGAATCGAAGTATTGTTTTTAATATAAATTCCCACCAGTTCCCCTGTGTTGGTCCGGGCTCCTTTGCAGAATAGACCATCTGTCTTCCTACCAGGCAGCTTTAAAAGGTGAGCATAGGCTTACCGTCACTAACACCGTGACGTCCTAGGTGGTAGAGTTTTGCAGTGACTCGCCCGGATTGGTAACACAGCCTTACCAATACTTGCCGCCATACCGTCCAATGCTTGCCGTTGGCGTATTCATAAGTTTATTTAAAGATTTATGATCAACTGTTTCTCAACATTTCGGATTTCAAGTTATTTGGTCACTTTTAATGCGGTCGAAATGAGAGCGCTACTGAAAATCTGTGGTGTAACGCTCACTGACCGCATTCGTACAGTGAGATCCGAAAAAGAGTGGGATTGGAAGAAAGTGAAAGAAAGTGTGTTCTGTGGTGTGGAAAGAATGACAGGTGAAAGATTAACAAAGCAGATATACAATACAAATGTGGACGGTTGTAGGTATCCGGGGAGACCGAGGTTGACATTCCACGATCAGATCACTCGGATATTATCCGAGGGTGGTGTCAAGAGTCTCTGAAACCGGCGTTTTTGTATGAAAAGGGTAATGAATGTGAAGGAAGTCAGATAGGTTTGTCAAGATCATCAACTGTGGCACTCGATACTCTCTGCCTAATCCGTAAGGGACTTGGCGTGAAGATATAATAATAATAAATCATCTTTATTTCACATAAACCTACAAGAGGCACTTGTGACGGGTCTATATAATAATAAATCTACCCCCGGATCGGAACGCGGCCGCACACTGAGAAGATCCGGCAAGAAACTCAGCGGGCTTGGCTTTTTTTTCTCACTTTAAAATATATATTTACAATAATTTATGTAATGATACAATATATTTTATAAGAGATTGGCATGAGGAGCAATTAATCCCAAGCAGTCTTATCTGTTAAATATTCAGCAATGTTATAATAACCCTTTTGATTTAATTTACATTTAACACATTTCTTAAATTTATTAATTGGACTCTGTGGAGACGAGACACATGCACAGCAAGATTATTTTTATTCCTAGTATTGACACAGTGTATATCACAATTTCTTTTAAATGAACTTAATTTCTGTGAACATACATTAAATTTTCATAGATGTACTCTGATGCATTTAGATATATGCTGATATGTATATAATGTATGGTCACTTTTACTGGTCGATACTAAGACTGTAATATTCAAACTATAAAACTGGTGACTTTAATCCTGTCCTATGGCTACCCCTTTAGTGCGCGAGGTTAAAAGTAGCCTTGACCCTTCCTGTATTTCGTCCATTCGCCGTAAATAGACTATGTAAAAAGCTGACGTCACTAATGAGTACAATCTTTTTATAGAGCAATCTTCCACAATTTTCTTTCCGATTCAAGTTTCCCAACGTTTCCTTAATTTAATAATGGCTCATCTTTTTGAATCAACGTCAAAAGGACACTTGGCATCCTCCTTAGATTTTAACCGTCGGAGACATCTTGCCCGGAAACCGGTCGTGATGCCAAATACAATATCATTATTTCATACTCCAAGATGCGTTCGGAAACGCTGCTCAATGTTTATTGTTTGATTCTCATTCTTCGGATGGAGATTGCTTTTGCAAATTTGGCAAGCACTGCTTCGATGTCCTAAGTGCTTGTGTTGACATTTTTGGTTGACATTTTCCATGTCTACATGTAATGTGAATTTAATATCTGTGCGGTTGTTTATAAAACTGTGATTTTTCTATAACATTAGAATACATAAACCGACTTAAGTAATGATCTTCCCTGCCTGTTAAATTAAGTAAGAAATACATTTAGCCCTAATTATGTTTTGGTGGTCACTAAAAGGTGATACCAATCTGGACCGCATTCATAAGGAATCAGAAACAGATTTTTTTTATTTACATTGACCATACGATTTATAATTGTATTTTATTTTTATAAACTACCAACCGATATTCGCAGCCACTCACTGAGAAGATCCGGCGTTTTTTTTTTCAACTGTGATAACTACAAAATATGATCAGATTTCCGAATTGACTGATTAAAAAGAATAAAATCACGCACTTGTGATTTCTACTTCAAAATACCTAGCAGTAGCGTTGCGGCGTCTAAACCGCATGTTTAAGAGTGTAGGTGTTTTTGCATGCGCCCTACATAGTTTTAATGTTGATTGAAATAACTATACTGTTTAAAAACGCTGATGACGTTTTATATAAAAGCCTCAGTGGTCTAGCGGTTTAGCTGTTGGACTTGACTGCATGACGTCCCGGGTTCGAATCCCGGGTCGGGCAACAAAAATGAAATTGTTTTTTTCCAGTTTTCTAATTAAAAAAAATGTTGCTGTCAAATTGTGGGATTTAGTGTCTTCGGCTAGTCGTGGGTACCCTCATCGGGGTGATGAGCGTGAAGATATTTATGCACCCTTGAAAATGAAAGACATTGATTAAACGTATAATTTAAAAGGCAGATGGTCTTTCCACACAGAAGACCCTTCCCAAGGCGGCGAAATTTTATATGAGATGACCTCAGAATCAAGAAGTATCTTAAAAAAAATAATCACCATGATTTGTTAGTTAGTGACTGAATAACGTAACATACAAAAAAAATGCAGCAGCAACCTCCTCCTTTTTCGAGTTGATTAAAAAAAATAGCGACGATCTGTCCCGATGCAACAAAAAACAAACGACTTATGCTTTTTTAATAGGTACAGATATTACATGCAAAAAACCTTGCCCTCAGTAAAAGTGGATAACCCTTGCCTTCCAGCCACGCCAAAAGTCTACAATGATTTATCATTATTTAGTCGTCCCGATTCAGTCGCCAAAATTAATGATTAATTATCATTAATTAATCACGTTAACAATGTAAATGCTAAGGGATGCTATTACATGTAATTATAAACTCGCATACATTTCTCGTGTTAGGAAATTACGATCATTACACCAAATTAATGAATCGCGCTTTTTGTTTGTATTAAAATATGGGTAAATAAATAATAACAGACCGTAATAATAATTGACCGTCTCGTTGGTCGAGTGGCTAACGTACACGCTTAACTACATCGACCAAACGCGAGGCTCGGGTTCGATTCCCGACGGGGCAGGCATTTGTGTGATGAATATTTAGATGTCTGCATTTCCGGGTCTGGGTGTTTATTAAATATATTCTGGTAACTATTTAAGTATTTCTATGTATTAGACACCCATAACACAAGCATATAATTTGCTTACTTTGGGGTTAGATTCAATTCGTGTGATTTGTCCAGGGATATTTATTTATTTTATTTATAACAGAGTTAAAAAAATCAGGTTGGGGTAAAGTACTGTCAATGGAGTCATTTTGGAAAGGTAGTTTTTTGTTCATGGAGAATAATGTTAGAGATTCAAACACGAAATAGGTAAACACGATAATTTTCTCTGTGTTGCTCTAGGTTTCTTTACAGAATAGGCCGTCTGCTTCCCAGCTCGAGCATAGGTTTACCGTCACTAATACCGTGACGTATAGTGTCGCAGCGACTCATCCGGATTGGTGTCAGAGTCCTACCTAGAGTTCCGGTTTTGAGGGTACGGTAGCCGGTAAACTTACTTTTGCTTTACGCCTAACATCCCGGCCTGAGGTTGGCAACGCACCGTTACTACCTTTGGTGCTTTAAGGCGGTATGAATTTCGTACCTTCAGGAAATCCATCTGCTTGTTTGCCTTCCAATATCATAAAAAACGAATTCTTTTTATATTTCGAGTATAAGTTTTGAGAACAAGATGGTGGTTATTGTCTTTAACAAAGGAGCTACTTGCTTCGATAGTACTTTGATTTTAACCTACAATAAAAGGAGGAGGTTATGAATTTGACTGTATTTTTTTATATGTTTGTTACACAGTCACGACATAATTTTGATGTTTTTTTTAGTAAGGTAGGTTATAATGTCGAGCTGGTCCCGAATAGATTTTAATACGAGTCGTCTAGTGAGGTTTGAGTTAAATTTAATGGTACATAAAACTTATCGCCTCTGTGGTTTAGTGGTCCGAGTGTTGGACTTGACTGCATGAGGTCCCGGGTTCGAATCCCGGGTCGGCCTGCATAAAGAAAATTGGATTTTTCCAATTTTCTAATAAAAAAAAATTGGTCGGGATTGGAAATGTAAATAGGATAGGCTTGCCACCTATCACATTGTGGGACTTAGTGTCTTCGGCTAGTCGTGGGTGCCCTGGTGGTGCCTCTGCCTACTTCTTCGGGGATATGGGCGTGAAGATACTACTATAAAACTTTATAGGACCTAGTGTCTTCGGCTAATTGTGGGTGGCCTGGTTGTGCATCTACCTACTTCTTCGGGGATTTGGGCGTGAAGATACATATGCACAAATCATGCTCACTGACTATGGTTGACAATTAACCAGCTCAAGATTACGTCTTACATTTTAAAAAGAAATCAAGATAAGTAGAATAAAATCTGCCTCTCTGCCAGAAAGCTTGAAAAAGGCGATAAAAGGTTATAATATAGGTCATTACCAAGAAAACCATTGGTGTTAGAGTACTTTGCAGCTATCTGCTAGGGTAGGGATCCACTGCTTTAACTTTTCTTGCCACCATAATGAAATCATGTTCCGGCCTGAAGGGTAGGGTAGCCGTTAGACTTACTCAATCGGCCTTGTCCAGACCACATGCCAGCGACGTACGTATAACATCCATGGTATCTATAGGCCATGGTTGTCACTTAAAAGTTAAGAGGCTACGTCAGGAAAAGGTAACTGTATGCTTGTTAGCTAATTTCTTACATGAAAAACTAGTTTTTTTTATTTTTATTTTTTTCGCGTTTTTAACAAATTTTGCTGAATCTAGCTTTTTATTACACAAACGGTCTGGTATTGTCTCTAGTATAAGCAATTGTAAAGATCAGTTGCGGCAAACAAATCAAAAGATTGTTCAATATTTTTTTTAGCCTTGGCTAATGGATGGCATCATTCTCAAAACATTTTTTTTGGGGTTAATGACTTTTTTCTATAGGGATGATGTTAAATAACATTATTATTTTGTTGTGCTAAACTAATTTAACTTTTAGGTGTGATTTATTTATATTACTTTGCAAGATTTTTCATTTTAGATAAGTCAAATTACTGCGGATATATTAAATTGTAAGATTTTTAATAAACATTTTCCCAAGATTAGTTTAAAGGTCTGTTGAAATTTCGTGTACACATTAAGCTAAATATACATAAACGCGTTCATAGACCCGTGTTGGTCCGGTTTCCTTTGTAGAATAGACCATCTGCCTTTCTTGCCAGGCAGCTCGTAAAAGGCGAGCAAAGGCTTACCGTCACTTACACCGTGAATTCTGACTAGGTGGTAGAGTTTAGCAGCGACTCGCCCGGATTGGTACCACCGCCTTACCTATTCCTGCCGCCATAACGTCATGACGTGTTCCGGTTCGGAGGGTAAGGTAGCCGGTAAACTTACTTTTGATCGAGGCCTAACATCCCGGCCCCAGGTTGGCAACGCACCATTATCACCTTTGGTGTCTCTTGGCGGCGTGAATTTCTTACCATCAGGAAATCCGTCTGCTTGTTTGCCTTCCAATATCATAAAAAAATAGACTAATCTGACAGCACTAAAAGTTTAACTTTAGTTGAAATAAGAGAACGATAACTTAAATTTACTTTTGCAAGTGACTTACGCTACAAAATCGCCACCGTTCATAGGTTCATTTGTATGTTCTACATTTAAGTTCGTATGTTGGAGTTTTGGCGCCATCGAGAGAAAAGATGGTCGAAGTTTTTTCATAATTATTGAATTTCGTGTTAATATTGAGTGAAATTAGTCAATTTTGGTAGCATTTTGTACAATTTTGTTCAGTGAAAGAGCACAAATGAAATAATCATAAAGAAATTAGCGTATCGTGTATTTCCTCCTTGCCGCCAAATCTCATTACAGAGCTTGTGTAATGAGCCACCGCTTTACCCAAGAGCCTGACATGACTTCCTGACGACTTATGACTGATGACTAATTATGATTAATTGAAATTGATATAAAATTCGATGCAAATTTCTACTTGACTAATGGCTTAATACTAACGTGAATGCCAATACCTAAAGAAAGAAAGAAGAAGTTCGTTTGTTCTAAATTTAAAGACTACGAAGTAATTGTTGCTCCTGTGGTTCCATAACGTTGGACTCAAGAAAATTTCTCACCAAACAGATCTAAATTCTAGTAGATAAAAACTGCTAAAATATTAAAACAAAGTCATGGAAAAACCTAAAACCAACCAAATATTGAATCATCAGCAAAATTCCGTTTCATGTAAAACGTTCCAGCATTCGATCCCCGGAAACAATTATCTGATAACAGCCAGTTGCTGCCGGTGGTAGTTATCACGGTAATTTATGGCCCTTTCTAAGGGGAGACTTGTTATACATTAAGTGGTTTTTATTCTTTCTATGATTTATTCGTAATTAAATACGCCTGCTAAGATGTGCCATTTATAGGGTTCCGTAGACGATATTTCGTGGTTTTTTTAGCGTTCCATAGATAAATGCTAAGCCCTGTAGTACCGGGCCACGAAGGGACTCTGCTTGTTAAAAGAGGCGATTAAAAGTGGGTGAGAGCTGTGAGTCAACTGATCTGGGGTTCAGTTGGCTTAAAAATCAGTCCGGGACGGGAGGCAGCTTGGCATGGTGTGACCCCATGCTGCTGTCATCAAAGTGCTAGTATCAGAATATTGGGTCTTCTGAGCGGATGAGCCTACGGGCAGGTGTGAGGGTGACAGCGGTGCGTTCTTCGGAGATCCCGCAGTCACTTAATACGCACAGAGGATGGTCACCGAGTGGTTTTAGCCGGTAGGAGTCCGGCATAACTTTCCCCAAAAGTGGCAGGTATCTCTGAAGATTTCCTCTCGTTAAAAAAAGGTTTTGTAAATGAATAGAAAAACGGAACTTACTTTATAGATTCGACATGTCCGATTTTCCATTCATTTGTAACGGTCACTTAATGCCCTGTTAGATTCATAGATTTATAACTAGGCTGATAGATGTATTTGTTAGTCACTGTATTATTAAAAGAGGCGTTCCAAACACATGAAATTAGTACAAAAAATATCAAATCCATGAATGAGATATTTAAAGCAATTTATTAGATTCAGATTCTTTTGTTTGAAAAGAATAATGTATTGTGATTGTAAAGGAGTTAAGACAGGTCTGCAAGGATCATGACATTTGGCACTTGACGCTCTCTGCCTGCTCGTTAAGATACTTGGCCTGAAGTATATATGTACAACCCGTGTACAGTGTGTGTGTGTGTGTGTGTGTGTGTGTGTGTGTGTGTGTGTGTGTGCGTTTCATTCATATTTTTTTTTATTTCTCATTTTTTAAGGTATATTTACGCCCATATCCCCGAAGTGGTAGGCAGAGGTACAACCAGGGCACCCATGACTAGCCGAAGACGCTAACTCCTACAATGTGATAGGGGCCAATTGTATCGCTTACCGTGCACATATACAATCGCTGCCAACGATATTTCTTTTAGGAAATTGAAAATACACAATGCCTATTTTTTTGTTGCCCAACCTAAGCCTCTAGAAGTCTAGTCTGACGCCGAACCGTTAGATCAGAGAGGAAAGGCACAAAAAGAGAAGTGTATTTATTTGGCGAATATAACCTTCGCACCTATATCCTTTTGGGGGATATAGGTAAAAAGATACTTTTTTAAATAGGTATATTCTCTGTGGTCTAGCGGTTCAGGTGTTGGACTTGACTGTATGAGGTCCCGGTTTCGAATCCCGGATTGGGCAACAATAAGAAAATTTGGTTTTCCCAATTTTCTAATAAAAAAATGTTGCTCGGGATTGGTTACGTGCCCGGTTGGCGATAGGCTTGCCACCTATCATATTGTGGGACTTAGTGTCTTCGTTGCCCTGGTTGTACCTCTACTTTTGTAATATGGGCGTGTAGATGTTTTTTTTTTTAAATCTATACAATTCTGTAATCCTGTTTTGCTAATCCGGCAACTAGAGTATTAAGCTTTTGATGAGTTTACCAGCCTTCACCTGATGCTTTGGCATTAGGAAATTCAGAAATTGAGCGCTTAACAAAATCTCAGATTTTCAATGTAAATTGTTCCAGCATCGTGTTTCGATTTCCAGAAACAATTATCAGATAACACCCAGTTGTTCCCCGTAGTAGGTATCATGTTTATTTATAGCCCTTTCTGTAAGGGTAAGTTTTATTCTGACTATGATTTACGCTTAAAGGAAAAGTATTGCTTTTAAAAGTACACGTTTTGAAAGTAACCGTTACCTAGTGCTAGAAATTTAACATAATTATGTACGGACTCTTTTTTAACCGACTTCAAACGACTCGTCGAATTTGTTTTAGTCTTATACCTAAAATGTATATGGCGGAAACAAATGTTTCGCCTTATCGACACCTCCTACGTATTTGGATGTATCTGCCAGATACACGAAATCGATTTTATTGCATTTTTGGCATTTATGCACTACATATTATCACGTGAAAAAATATCAGATTTTTATTTTGACCCTAACATCGACTTTTGTAATACGTATAACTATGTATCTACATATGTTGCTAAACAATGACGCTGTTTAAATAAGTAAGTGTCAGTTGCACTACAATTCATGGGGGCACAGGTGAGCAGGCGACAATCAACTACCCGTTAGTCAGTTGTACTACGGTGACTGACGGTGACTGGGCGGTGTGAACGCGCTCCGTGACGATCAGCTTTAATTAAAAAAAATGTCGAATAAGACAATAATGTTGTAATAGAAAAATAGGTCGTCCTCAGGATAACTTTTTTATTGGTCAGGTTTTACAGTTACACTATATACGTCCTAATTTTATGCTAAATGTAATTGTATAACTGGCAATACATCATAAAAATTCAAGAACATTCCAATGTAAAAATCTGTATAAGGCACATATAAGATTAAATAAATTTGTCAGAACATCGTATAAGTGTGTATGTGCTAAAACACAAAAACCTACAGGTTTACTAATAAAATTTTATTGTTTATAGCAAATTTATGCCAACTTAAGGGTACTTGCAAAATTTCAGGTTATAAGTCGAAACGGTTGCTGAGTTGTGACAATTTTAATTTTTCGAAAACTTTAAATGGCTCTCCTGTAAAATTTGCTTTTTGTAGATACATAGTTATGCGTAGGAGGTGTCGTTATGTCTCTGTGATCTAGCATTCCGGTGTTGCGTTTGATTTCATGGGGTACCGGGTTCCATCCCCAAAAATGAGCAAAATTTTTTTTAACTTTCTAGGGAAAACAATTTTGTCCGGGATTGTGTATGTACCCGGTTGGCGATAAGTTTGCAACATATGATAATGTGTAACTTAATGTCTCCTTGTAAAGTTAGTCGTGGGTGACTTGATTGTACCTTTTTCTACCTATTCGGGGATACGGGCGTGAAAAAAAAGGTATAAAAGTGACAGTTTATGTGGAAAAAATGAAAGTGCTATTTTTCTAAATCAAAAATTAATTTCTCAAGCAACTGCTACTCCATTCCGGAAAAATAACTCATTTGTTTCAGAAATCTTTTAGTTCGAATAGTTTGGAATAATGGTCACCGTAAGGTGAGTGAGGTAGGTCTACATTTATCGTCATACTACACAATCGATACTGTCTGCTTCCTGTGCAATAGACTTGGCGTGAAGATATCTAAGATGATCTATACGTTCAAATATACCTGGACTCTTAGAATTTTAAGCTTTAAAAAAATGATATAAGTATAGGTAGAATGAATAGGTAAGGCGGTGGTAAGAATGCGGCCTGTCGCAAACATTATTTGATATTTATACTTGTATCTAACTATACTAGTGGAATAGTAAAATTACCTAAATTACTAAGGTCAGTCTCCTTTGCAGAATAGACCATCTGCCATCATGAACCAGGCAGCTCGTAAGAGGCGAGCATAGGTTTACCGTCACTAGCACCGTGACATCATATTAGGTGGTAGGGTTTCGCAACGACTCGCCAGGATTGATACCACCGCCTTACCTATTTTTGCTGACATAACGTCAGCGCTTGCTGTTGACGTTTTCCATATGAGAGGATAATGCAGCCTGGAAACTTACTTTTGCTCGAGGTCTGACATCCCGGCCTCAGGTTGGCAGCGCACCATTTCTACCTTTGGTGTCTCGACGCGGCGTGAATTTCTAACCATCAGGAAATCCGTCTACTTGTTTGCCTTCCAATGTCATAAAAAAACGATGGGTTCTTCAAATCCCGACAGTAAAAGTTCTATTAATAAACGTTCATCAAATCAAAGTACGAGTTGTAGCAAAGCTTACAAATTTCAATGTTTGAAAATACATGCTTCAACAAACCTTTCAAAATGAATCCAAAGCAGTGGGACTTATAATTATAAACCTTTTCCTATTCGATATAAGGCCTTGAGAAATGCCCTGAAAACCAATAGATCTGTAAAAGTACTGGCAGACGTCTTGGCAGCACCGTCTGTGATTAAAATCTGTGAACCGTGCACAAGATAATCTGGCATCAAACCAGCGTCCCCGCGGAGCCTGCGACAGTATCGCTAACTTTGAATAAAAAGGAATGATGAAAACTAATGATATCCTTTGAAGTAACTTGGCCAATATTCTTGGTGACGTGTTCGTTTTGTAAAAGGATTCATACAAAGCTCCAAGTTACTTGTAATCAAGTAAATTTTTAAAATACCAGCATAAAGTTTAATTTAATGTTTTTTTTTGTAATATTGCTATTTTTAAAATACGAAATACTTATACTGTTTTAAGTACCACTTATAATTTGTTATAATATTTATCTAGCCAAATACTTTTGCTTTTTACGGCATTACCTAAGCTAAAACTTACACTATTGTTTTTTTTATTAAAATCTCGTCTTTTTATTTATTAAAATCTTCGTTGCAATAATCTAAAACGTTTTTTTAATAAAAAATAAAAAATATTCAACTTTCATAACAAAATAGCTATATTATATTAATTTTCGTAAATGATTTCAATCCGAGCAATTTGTAGCAAAACTCTTCGACCCAGTTTTCAAAATACCAAGCAACATTTCCCTATTCTTAACATTAGCGAGAACCTTTTTCTAAAATAAGAATGTTTATCTTAAATAACATGTTTTCGTTTAGGATTACAAAGTGAATGTTTAATTCGGAACCTGATTTGAGTCTCTGAGAAGTAAGCGGGGAAAGATTTATGTCTTCTTTTTGACAACTCTCGCACGGTCTGAGGGTGGAATAAATAAGTTATAAGATTTATTGTCAGGGTCGCGATTCAACGAAAAATATACTTCTGTATGACTCTAATACTCAAAAAAGGACGTTTAAATGAAATATGTTTGCTTATTACAATTTTCTGCTTATTGCTAAAATTACTTTATCACTATTTAAATATATATCTAGTTACTGAAAATCCTATTCATATAATAAATGCGAAAGTATGTATGTTTGTTACTCTTTCACGCTCGAATGGCTGAACGAATTTGAATGAAATTTGGAAAACAGATAGATTCTGACCTGGATTAATATATAGGCTACTTTTAATCCCAATCGCAAAACGTGTTTCTGTGAAAACGCGGCAAAACAGCAGGCAACAGCTAGTGTTTGATAATTTCTTCTTTATTTAAGTAAAAAGTTTTTCTTTTATCAAAATCGGCTTAACAAAAAAATTGAGTTAGACTAATTTCATCATCATGAAAATGAGTCCACTAAACAATGTTGTTAAAGATTTAAATGAATTAATATTCTTACATAGTTCAAAAATTTTGAGTCAGTATTTTGTATTTGTATACGTAAGGCTGTGTACCTACTACGTAATAATTACTTTGTGTAAATTAAAAGAGACAAGCTCTCGAAGCTTCTTTTGCCTGATCTTGTCAGTGATCAGTGTGAGGCCGCGATGATTAGGTGGTAGTTTCACACTTTTTCGTCAAAAATGCAAGAGTCACTCTACAGGTTCCAATAAACATAATAGCAAAGCTAAAGCTAGGGCTACACGGGACTATAATAAAAAAACAATGTTTTTTTTTAATTTAAGAAAATATAGAAAATTCTTCTTAACGTGAAAAATAATTCAAAAAAGTTTACATATACTTTATAGGTATTTGAGGGGGAGTGGCGTCTGTACTAGGAGAACTTTATGTCATATCACTAGCCTCCCCAAAATGCAGAGAATCATAATTTATCTGCTGGCGCAATGACCAATCAATTCACTTAAACAATGAATGTGTACTTGACTTTATGACCCAGTTTTTGCAAAAAAAAAAATAATCAAAAATAACTTTTTAACGGAAAGTATTAAGCACTAATTACTGCTTTTAAAAATTAAGCTTAGATGCTTAGGTTTTAAAAGAACTAATTAGTGGGACATATAGTCTTTTTCCATCAGCGTAACACGAGATGGTAATCGGTGGTTCAGATTCTGTTAAACCATCAATTTTTTACAGTATATTCCAGTCGGTTACCATCAGCGATGGTAGCGATGGTGTAGATTCTGTTAAACTATCAATTTTCTCTATAGGTAGTATATTCCAGTCAGTTACCATCAGCGGTGGTAGCACCAGTTCGGTGGTTCAGATTCTGTTAAACCATCAATGTTCCTATACCTATATCATATTGCAGTCGGTTAAGCGATCCTAACTAAAGAGAAAATTAAAAGTAAACAGCAAGAAATATAAAGCTGTGTTACGCAAATTGTAAAAATTTTCCAGAAGGAAATGAGATCAGAACTCGGAGAACAGAATTAAATTTTCTTACGAACAACTTTAAATAACTATGAAACTAATCTGAGGTAGACAATGAACTGCGAGAAAGTGCTCTTTATTACTTTTTAAGGCCCCTCGAGTGTTATGATATTACTTTGTCGATTTTATAGCTCTGACTTTTAAAATAATAGGAGAGATGAGGTCGAAATTTTGTTGTTTTTTTACAAGTCTACACTATTTCAATTCTATACTTTTTCTATCATGGTAGATATCTCCGCTCTCCGCTCATGCTTGATGGAGGTTAATTAAACGTAGCTTTATATTTAGATACCTATCTACCTACCTTACCTAATTAACATGCAAATGGTGGAAACTTGCTAAAGATTGGTAAAGTAGTACTACTCTTGAATTTTGATTTCCCCTTGAACACAGTTCACACAATACACACATTCAGTTCTATAAAATTCAACGAATCCTATATAATAGCTTCTGGTAATGTTAATAATTTTCTAGCATTGTGTTCAAGAGTACCTAAAGGTACCCCATTTCTATTTCAGTTTCCAGTCTGCTTGGAATCAAGTATTTTACGGACAATTTTAACTTAACGTTTTCAGTGATAAATATAAAAAAATTGCAACAATATTGAAAACGCACTTTTTAACCTTAACTTAAGACTGAAACGGTCGTTTGAATGAGATCAGGTATAGAGAATGAAGTAAAAAAAACACACAGACGACATTACAGAAATGTCATTTTTCTTCTTATAATTTGTCTACAGGATTCACAAAAGACGACAAAATCTCGACTTTGGCTCTTATAACATTATAAAATTTTCCGTTTCTTGACAGCAAGAATGTTTATTTCTCTGAGTGCGCAGATAGCTAGAAAGTGAAAAGTAATGCATTTATAACAAGCACTTGAAGACCATTATTGGATTCAATCTTTTCTTGAGTACTTTTAAGCTGAAATAAAATGCACATATATTTATCCAGAACATGGGATTTGGGAGAAAACTGAATGGTTTAATGCTAGCACACGCCAGAAGTGGTACGTTGCGATTGCTTTGTTTTAGGATTCGTTATGGATAAATCCCAAGTCGGGCAATAAAAAGAAAATTTGGGTTTTCCAATTTTCTAATAAGAAAAAAGGTGCCCGGGATTGGATATGTGCCTGGTTGGCGATAGGCTCGCCACCTATCACATGGGAATTAGCGACTTCGGCTAGTCGTATGTGCCCTGGCTGTACATCTGCCTACACTTTCGGGAATATAAATGTAATACTATATTTTAACCAAACCGGTTTCGCTATTTAAGCATCATCAACATCATCACCAACATCATCATCATCATATAACTTAGTTATGTGGGTAATAGCGCCAAAAGCAATGGGAAACCCTCGAAACCCAAATGCACGAAACAATTAAACGAGTGACCTGAATTTTGAATTAATATTGAGGACCGCAAGCTGTCAGCGCTGTCAGTTGTAATTGCCATTGTCGACTGTCACTCAAAAGTAATTAATTGACTACTAAATGTGAATCGATTTTTTTTGAGATGGAACAGCGAAAAAAAAAGGGAGGCAGGTCTGCTAGGACCGTGAGGTTTGGCACTCGATACCCTCTGCCTACCCCGTAAGGGACTTGACTTGAAGATATGTTGTGTATGTATGTATGTAAACAGTGAACAATTGCCAAGAACATAGCTCTCCTGATTATAAAAGCCTCGGGTGTCGTATAAATTCCATAGATCTTACATGTGCATGTTTGCATCTGGGACGTCAGGCTAAATATATTAGTCTACCGGCAAATGCTACTTTTTGGAACAAGACAATTCAAAATTATCATGGTTGCAACGGTTCATCTTTGATTTGTGTGATTTGCCCAGGGATATTTATTTATTATCTTTATCAGGACATATTCTGTATAGCCAGAGACGGTGGTCTCACAAAGCACTGGTGGTGCTTTTTGGTAAATAATCACCATGTTCTGCTCACTTACGAGCTGTTAGGAAGGCAGGTTGATTGTTTATTTCACTCAAGGTCCTGGACAAGCGGGAAGAGCGGTCTGATTTATATTTAATTGAAAAAAATTGGTTTTCATCATCAGCACTTGGTGGAGTTCTATTCTATGCATACTTTCTAAAGCATAATTTCTTTATTAAAAAAAGTGTCAATAAAATAGATTATTTTAACGATACTTTTTTGAATCACATTTCATCCCATTACAATAGAGCCCAAGGATTCCCATGCCTTTTGAAGCTAAAGAGAAATATCCCGATAAAATTACCACAAACTTTTTAACTTAATAAAAGAAAATCCAGACTACGGTAACCAACTTTACTAATATTAGCTTAGAAATACTAGTCGGTACAGTCCTATCGACTAGGCAAACACACCAAATTATTTATATGAATCCCCAGGCACTTACGCAAGGTTAACTGCTAAATCTATGACAATTAAAGAGCGGACTCACTCAAATTCAATTATTTCAAATGGTTACATATTTTATAGAATATTTCTATTCAATTGTTTCAACTGGATAGTATCAGCGATTGCAATACCAGCGATTGGTGAATGACGATTTTTTTTATTAGAAACTAAGATCTAGTAAAAATACGATTTATAATATAATAGATTTGACAAATCAATCAATGTTGTAGTGCAATAACTTATCTGTTAAGAAAACAGGTTCACTCATGTGACATTTAGTTTTTCTGCTTGAGAATTTTACCAACTAAATAACGATAACATTAGCAAAAGAATAAAAATGATGTAGTTGTAAGAATAGGAAGTACTCACATTTCAGACACCGACAGTGAAATGACATTTTCAGAATTATGACTTTGAATGAATAAATTAGTGGTACTACAGGCGTCCGCCTAAATGTTTATTGACCATAACGCTTATATAATATACAAAAAATAAACACTAAATAAATGTAAATACTTATAATTTAACATAAAAGAAAACCATAAATAATCTTGTCATTAGTTCTCTTGTCGTGTTTTTTAAAAGTCCTTAAAGTTGTAACGACTGATCTTAATTGACCTTAATGAAATGTTTATATATTTAATAAGGAATGTAAACGTTTCGAAGAAAAATTAAAATTTCATTATTAGGCGCAACTGCGGTTCGTATAGACATTTTCCTCTTCAACTCAAGTCGGCTTAAGCGAATGTTCTAAGTGAGTACGCACCCTTAATCGAAGACAGGGGCTCTGTTGTTACAATAAACACTACGAACGTTGACTCATGGTCTGCGTCCCGCGCAATTTCCTGTGCTACCCACCAGCTTATAGTCTCTCTGTGTAGGTGATGAAAATGACAAGAACTAAGCGATTAGATTTTGTTTGAGCATGCGAATTCCATTAATTGAAAATACGCAGTACCCACCGGCAAAAAACATGATGGACAAAGAACGAAAGATTATATAACTCCCAAATTATGCAACAAATACCTCTTTCTCATCGAGGACAACAAATTAAAAATTGGCTACTTAAAAGTATAATGAAGAGCATACTTATTCATAAAAAATTAAGAAAATTTGTAACCTGTACATAGATAAGCGTCACTAGGAATAAAGAGACAGAAACTAATCTAATTTGTTAAAATTATAATAGTGAACACAAACGCCCTTATAACAAATAATATGGTTTTTGTACTTCTTAGTCAAATATACATTCTTATATCTAGATATGTCATTTTGAAAAAATGAATTAAAAAAAGAAAGTTGTCATTGTTGTTGCAATGATTACAATCAACGTTTTATGGTCAGAAATACATTTCTTTGATTTAGATATTTTGAACATTCCCAAACGATGCGAGGAAATATTGATTGGATTACATCCATAGATAAGTTACATGTATGCGAACATTTCTGTTTGTTTAAATATTATAATTTATTTTTCTTTATTTAACTACAGTTAGCCTGTGGCCAAAAACTAAACATACCAAAAAAAATCTATTTCTTTAGTCAAATTGATAACCTGTTATAAAAAGAACGACTCGAAACTGACATTACGAAGCGTTTGAAGTAAACGTGATTTATGATTGCATCAAGAACAAATAAATATCAGTTGATAAGTTACATAAATTGAATCTTACCCCAATGTAAGCAAATTACATGCTTGTGTTATAGGTACTAGTCAATGCAAACATCTAAATGTTCATCATACAAATGGGGCAGACTGATGTGGTCATCGGGAATCGAACCCACGCTAGCCCCTCGACCATCAAGGCGTTCAATAAGTTATGTAAAAATTTATTATTAATAACTTATGAATTGGACCACAACCATAGATCAGGAACATGTAAAGCAGACGTCTTCGTCTATTTAAATCCTATCACTTATTCCACAAACTGGGTTAGCCATTTGCAGAGCTCTCGTGGCAGTGCAATTTAGACCATTGAATTTGGTCACCATTTACACTGTGTTACATTCACTCTGAGCTTTTATGCTCAAGCTACATATTATACAATAAATTAAATGTATATTGTTTTTAACCGAATCTAAAAAAGGATTAGGTTCTCAACTCGACTGTATGTTTGTTACGCAATTACTCCTCTAATAGTCAAATGATTTTTATAGTTTTTTCTAGAAACACAGGCCATAATGTCGTGGTGGTCCCATATTAATTTTATCATGATCCGACTAGTGGTTTTTGAGTTATACTTAAATTTATACATTATTTCGTATAACTCAAAAACCTACTATTAGGATGTTGGTAAAATTTATGTGGGACCATTTCAAAAAAAAAACTGCTGTCTTTCAAAAAAAACAATTGTCAAATTGCGACGCTGTACCCAATGAAATAGTTGGAGTTAGTTTTTGCAGTTTTACTACGCAAACGTATAGTTTATTTGGTTGGGAGGGAATGTACTTAACCTTTGACGGAAAAAGAGAGGTGTTATTAGTTTGACGTGACTGTATGTACTGTATGTATTGTTGCATGATGGTGAAGATCTCACCTAGTTTTTGTGGAATAATTTGGTAACTTTGATTACTGGATTATTTCGCTAGTGCATTCAGTCAGGCTTTGTTAAGACTCCTAGACGTTATTCCGGTGGCACTGTTGGCGGGTTTTTGCCGCACGGTTATACCGACAAAAAAGGAAATATGGGGAATTAATGCTTAGAGCGGAATACATAAATATGATCTAATATAACAAATATAATTCAACTCACAAATAATGTGATAAATAAATAAATAGTAAATATATAAAGATACGTTTATTCATACAAACATTAACCAACTCAATTTACTAAGAAAAGATAAATTTAATTTATTTAAAAAAAAATTACCTGACGTTTAAGTGATATTTTTAAGGTAGATTGCGTATTGTTATTAGGCTGTTTAGCATTCCTGTTCTAGCTGCTGGTCATGTGGAAATAATGACAGATGAAATATTTACAAAGCAGATATACAATGCGAATGTGGATAGATGTGATGACTATCAAATTGCTAGGGTGCAATGCATCCGAGAGTGCTGTCTGGAGTCTCCGAAACTGACGTGTTTGTATGAAAAAAGAATTTGGAGGAAACCAGGAAGGTCTGCAAGGATCTTGAGATTTGGCACTCAATTCTCTCTGCGTGACTGGCGTGAAGATGTATAAGCATGTATGTGTAAAGTCAGTGTGACAAAAGACAAATTAAAATTGATAACCAATTCTCCCGGGGTAAAGTTAGTTACATCGATTTTGATGAATATATGATTTCAAGGAATTAGTATGAGATTCGAAAGTAATGTAGCTTTCTTGTTAAATGTAAGGAAAATAAACGGACGGACTTCATGGTAATTTGAAAAACACTTCGTACATCATCTTTGTTAATGTTATAATAAAAATCTGGGCTGCGTTGAAGTGTCCTAAAATATTAAATAAATCTTTAAATATTATTCGCCTTTGTGGTTTAGAAGTTCAGTTGTGGGACTTGACTGCATAAGATCCCGGGTTCGAGTCCCGGGTCGGGCAACGAAAAGAAAATTGGGTTTTTCCAATTTTCTAATAAAAAAATGTTGCTTGGGATTGGATATGTGCCCGGATGGCGATAGGCTTGCCACCTATCACATTGTGGGACTTAGTGTCTTCGGTTAGTCGTAGGTGCCCTAGTTGTGCCTCTACCTACTTCTTCGGGGATATGGGCGTGAAGATACTTTTTTATAGTAATTTATATAATATATAGTTATGTCATTCCTCGGTATATAAAAATCAATAGCCTAATTTATTTGTGAGCAATTTAGTGAATTTGAAATGAACATAATTGAGTGATACATCTATACTTGTAAAAAAACTGTAGAAGAGCGAATTCTGAACATTGAAGATATTTCAAGAATAGGTGCAAGCGACTAAAAAAGAGCAGCAAAATACGTTTTGTGTATATTTAGATTTTTGTCTGGCTGTGTCATGACTGTGATTCATTCCGAATCCTTTTTTTTTTATAACATTGGACGGCAAACAAGCAGACGAATTTCCTGATGGCAAGAATTTCGTCTGCTTGTCCCGCCACCTAGAGACACCAAAGGTGGTAATGGTGTGTTGTCAACCAGATGCCGGGATGTTAGGCCTCGAGTAAAAGTAAGTTGACCGGCTACCTTACCCTCCGAACCGGAACACGCTATGACGCTATGGCGGCAGGAATAGGCAAGGCGGTGGCACCGATCCGGGCGAGTTACTGCAAAACTCTACCATCTAGTCAGATGTCACGGTGTTAGTGACGGAAAGCCTATGCTCGTCTTTTACGAGCTGCCTGGCATAGGAAGGCAGATGATCTATTCTACAAAGGAGCCCGGACTAACACGGGGAAAATCACTAAATTAGTCACAACTAAATGAGACTAGTGGTTTTTATACACCGAGGAATGACATAAAACGCTTTTGGGGTTTCCATGGGAAAGGCTATATTTGCAGATTGGACAATCATTCATTAAAGTGTAGACTGATTTTAAATTAATCATTTTTGTTTAGTAGTTTACCTATTTTTCATTATCCCGTAAAATTTTCAAAGTCGTAAGTTGTATAGTTTAAAAGTTACAGACCTAGCAACACTTAGTAAAAAGTGACCTTGTAATCAACAACCCTTAATAATCATATTTTTAAAGAAAGAAACACTTGTACTGTTTTACTTATCACTTATAATTTATTACTTTGTAATAAATAGCCAAACGGTTTTGCTTATACAGCATCATCAGGACTAAAACTTAAACAACCCCTTAATAACTTGAAATCAACAACCCTTGAATATACAGATATCTTACATAAACATATTTTCACACAAAACGCCTCGAGTGCCTAGCCAACGAAACTTGCCAGATCGGTTGGTAAAAATATAAGCATTGAACATGTAATCTCTTTTTTTAGGACATTTAAATATTCCTATTAATTCAATTAATAAAAGATGTTAGGACGTACTATCTATCGTTGAAAGGGCATTATGAAAAAGGTCACGATGCTTCACGGAGGTATTCCTATTAAAACTTCTATACCCCACAAATTAAATCAATCTGAATAACACAGAACCTCGTAGCTAGTCATTAATAAGTATATTAAGTTAGCCGCAAGTACTCAGAGGCCACATGACACAATTTGGGAAATACACTCTCAAATATTCACACGGTTGGTATTTCAATGTAAACACATGTATGATATTTCGGAAATTTAACGCGGCTTTTTAATAGTATGCAGGACTTAAGATAACTCTTTACCAACTCAAACTCTGTCTAGGTGAGCCGATGATTTAGACACGGGTAACGCAGCTAGTAACGGATAATGAAAACAGAAGAACCGGATAACTTATGACGTACCTTCTTCTTATGCATTGTAGTTGACAGCAAGCAAGAGTTTTAAATAGTAGGTTTTGCATGTTTGCAAAACATTTTATTACTTAATATTGTTTTGTAACCGACTCTATGAATTATGTTATTTAGACAATACAACACCTTACAATGTACCGAACATCCTAGTCAGTTTTGGATTTTATCTAATAAGACATGGGCGGTATAAGACGACATTGTTAGGAATTTTAATGTTTCACTTAACCGTCTAAAAACTTAACTTCCATAGGAAAAAATATTGACGTATGTAAAAGAAAGAAAGAATGAAAATCGTTTATTTCACACAGACAATTGCACTCATAACGCAAGTACATAATCTTAAAATCTTTTTACTCATCTTACTATTAATTCAATTTAAGTATTAATACATCACATTCAAAAGAGTTACTATCTATTAAAATTATAGGAGTATGTGGTAGGTTCATAGATTCGTTTGGATTTGTGTTCGTAATTGCGTTTCGATTATTCTATTGGAATCACAAAAACATAATATGTGGTGGATTTGTTTGCCAACCCCTCGACCTTGACTCAGATAGGTTTCTATCCGAAATTTCAGCTCGTATGTCACGACTGTGTAATCCAGTAGTTATTTGGCATCAACTAAGCCGAGCTATGTTGATTACAGTCAGGTGTAACATTTGTCTAGGGACGTGTTCAAGACACCCTCGAATACCTAATTGGACAGCTAAACATGTGGCCGGTTTTACGGACCCTTTATTCAGGGATGTGGATTTAACAATCCAGAGATTATTCAAATATAGCCAGTATTTCCGGCCCTGAAATGCGGTCACTCATAATGTTTACTTACATCCTTAGGGTTTAGTGAGCAGTATGTTAGATCGATATTTCTACATGTCGAAGCAATGTCATGAGATGAATATCTAATATATAAAATTCTCGTGTCACAGTTTTCGTTGCCATACTCCTCCGAAACGGCTTGACCAATTTTGATGAAATTTTGTGAGCATATTGAGTAGGTCTGAGAATCAGCCAACATCTATTTTTTATAACCCTAAGTGAAGAGGATGAATCTTTTTCATACCCCTTAGTGATAAAGGTGACTCACCCTAATTTTTTCATAGCAGAACAACGTCTGCCGGTCAGTTAGTTATTAATACAAATATGAAGCTGTAATAGACGTATATTGTATCCGTACACTTGTGCTACTGGATTGGAACGCGACTTTCACTGAAAACAACTCTCACAGGACATGGGTATTTTCTCTTAAAAAAATGTTTAAGTAAACTTTTTGTTGGTGTGATCCAATCGTGATGACAAAGGAAATAATAGCTGCAGTTACCTTATTTAAGACAATGTAACAAACATAAAGATATACATACCTAAAAGAGACGATAAGCCTATATTTGCCTTTTACGAATAGACCATCTACGTCTATTTCTGCAATTGGAGCCCAGGCTTATACGGAGGATAAACTAACTTTTTTATAATAATATAATTATGTCTCTGTATATAATATGATATCTCCAAGTAGTATAGATACTACTTAAGATCATCAACAATCTTAAAGTAGTTGTTATATGGGTTAGTAGTATTAATATATTTAAAGTTAGTGGTTGACATCAAAGTATTCTAAGAAAAACAAACGTGAAGCATGATAAAATCAAATTAATATTTAAAAGGTAGATAGGTCAGCATGCTCTAAAAATATCATAGTTCATAAATAAACACAAAATAATGACTAACCAGAAAAATATCCATTAATACCCGAGTACATCAAACACTGTAATTCCTCCTTTCATTGACGTAAATAGCCAAAGCACTCTGGTTCCATTTTCTTGTGACTATAGCACTGAGATCATATCAAAACAAGTATTTTAGAAAAATGTGTGCTGTTATCTCTGCACTTTTTATCATTAGTGAATAAGTTTTATTATTTTTATTTTCCGTGTAATCAATATATTATATGAAATAAGATCAATACTTAATGAAAGAAAAATATACAAATCCAATAATAACTATATTATTACGCAATAGAATTTGTGATAAAAATATTGTACTTATGGATAACTGTATTTTGGGAGAAAGCAAATAATATATTGTAAGTGAATTATAATAGCGATCAAATTGTGGTATCTGTTTGTCACGAAAAAATACTGTTTATGAACGTCATACATGTTACTGGTGCGTTCTTTTCTAAAGATTGGGTTGTTACGCACTGTGAAAATCTTCTGGTTACTATAAACTAGGTTTCAATGCAAAAGTGCTGAAGTACTAAAAAAATAAGGTCGCATTATTCGTCCAGGTTAGTTGCTATACAGAGTTCTATCACTAATGAAATCTTACCTAAACATTGCCTTTATATCCATAGTAGAAATCTGTAATTTGACTTAGTATCAAGTTTTATTAGATACATACAAATTAAGGATTTTGTAGAAACCCATTTTTTGTTTACATTACATTAAATTAAAAGTACAGTTAGGTTTCTAAATAATAAGCAGATACGTTTAGATAAGTCGTTAAAGTAAAACGATCATACACTGGCTATATGAACGAAATTTTGCCTCATGAAAATATTTCAGAACAGTACCTTATTTTTATTTTTTGATAAGGTCGAGGTTTTTAGCTATACTATTCTCTTGACCATTACCTTTATCACGACACATTCATTAATACTTTAATAATATATTTCTAAGAGCCAAATATGAATAAACTCGTGATAAGGCCTTGTTTCATGTAGATAATTATATGTACATAGTCTTGTCATACATTTATTTACATTCTAGCTGTTAGTAATAGCTACGATATTTATACCAACATTCATACCCTATTATTTGTAACTGTCAAACATGTTTCATACGAGGACATTGTCTTTTAGGTTGATTAAAAAAATAGTCTGTGTTTGAACTGGGATCGTTAGCTCTATTAACATCAAGTTTCATCAAAATCGGTTTGACGGTTTAGCTGTGAATGAGAAAAAAATTGATAGATTTGGCATGTATAATAATTTATAGCATTATATTATACCTAATATGCAGTAAGGTGGAATATCCCTATTTTGTTTGCGATCATGTCGATGTTGTGAATAAGAAAAAAGCTTTACTTTTCCATTATAACTTAAAAAGTATGTCATGGTTGAAGTTTACTTTTTTTTATGATACTGGAAGGCAAACAAGCAGAAGAAATTTCCTGATGCTAAGAAATTCACGCTGCCTAGAGACACCAAAATTGGTAATGGTGCGTTGCCAAATTAAGGCCGATGTTAGACCTAGCAAAACCGGTTTAGCGGTTACCTTACCCTCCAAATCGGAACACGTCATGACGAATAGTTAAGGTTAAGGCGGTGGTACCAATCCGGGCGAGTCGCTGGTAAACTCTACCACCTAGTCAGTTGTCACGGTGTTAGTGGCGGAAAGCCTATGCTTGCCTTTTACGAGCTGCCTGGCAGGAAGGCAGATGGTCTATTCTGCAAAGGAGTCTGGACCAACACGTTACTCATGACTCTTCTGGGTTGAATACAGTTTTGTGGTTTTTACTTACACTTCTTAGAGTTTCGTAGACGAATGGCTAAAACAGATTCCTAACAGATTCTAAGTGTTCGTTCGTCCAACCGAATGTCAAAGCCATATTATTACTAAACTGTCAAAATATTTGAATATTGGTGAGAACATGGTAACATATCAATACTTTTAGATAGTTCTATAAATAAAAATTGAAAGAAAAATATGGAGTCCCTACTCATGAAGTAAAGCTAAAAATATTTTTTATCAAACCTACACATGCAAAAAAAAAAATTAAGGAAGTTCTAAGAATAAAATTACTGAAACCATTTTTTTCAAAGTCCATCATTTCAAAGACAGAATCTTGAATTGATAAAATGTATGTACCTTTGACTTCTAAAACATTAAAGTGAAACATCTAAAAAAATGTGTGCTTAAAAAAATACTTCTTGATTAAAACTTTCATTGAACATTGGTTTGAACAAGATTCACTCAGTACTTTTTGATATATAGCACATATTTGAAAACCGCAAGAATAGCTTTGTCGTAAATACAAATACCATGGAAAACAATGTTCCTTATTGCTGGTAAAATAATTCAATGTTTTGGTATATATAGTCGAATATGCAAACATAACATATCCCTTATTTATGCATGTAATAGCATACATCCGTTCATGTGTAAGTTCGACTTGTACATAACCTAATTTTTAAATTTCTCTATCTTTTTGTCTGTTTTATCTTTGTGTCTGTGTCTTTTTGTTTTCTTTATATTTTTGTATGATACTGAAAATAAGCAGACGGATTTTCTGAAGGTAAGTAATTCACGCAAACACCAAAGTTGGTAATGGTGCGATCCCAACGTGAGGCCGGGTTGTTAGGCCTCGAGCAAAAGTAACTTTGCCGGCTACATTAACCTCCCTACCGGAACTAGTCAACGACAAACACTGACGTTGTGGCGGCAGGAATAGGTAAGGCGGTAGTACTAACCACTCTACCACCCAGTCGAATACCACGGTGTCACTTTCAATAATTTAACAATATTTTAACAACGTTACGAATATTAGCTGAAATATTTTTTTAATAATAGTGTTATTATCTGAAACATTTTATTTAGGAACTGAACTAGGCCACATCTAAAGTGTCGCTTGAGCAAAATTTAACTATTAGGAATTTTGGTGCCCTTGAGAGGAGATATTTTCGTTTATATATTGAGTGACATTTTGTACAAATTGTATATTTTAATAATACAAGTAAAGTGATTTGTGTACAAATAGTACAAGTGTATGTAAGTATAAGTATGCTTAAAAAAATAGTGTATCTTGTACTTGCTCTTTCACGCCAAATTTCTAAAAAAGGTAGTCATCGCTTTACTTTAGATCCTGATATGACATTGTATGACGGCGTATGACTAATTTTGAATAATTTGACACTGGTTTTATTTCATCAGGTAAATTCAAGTAAACTTAAACTTGACTAATGTCAGATGCTACCGTCGCTATCAAAAACTAAATCAAATATATAATAGAAGCTATACACGATGTACATTTAACACACTTATCGTATACTTAGTGTCATTGTAATAATATTGAAGCTATCTTCACGCCCATATCCCCGAAGAGTTAAGCAGAGGCGCAAATATAGCACCCACGACTAGCCAATGACACCAAGTTCCACAAAGTGATAGGTGGCAACTGGGCGCCAACTGGGCACATATCCAACCCCGAGCAATATTATCTTTATTAGAAAATTGGAAAAAAAACCACATTCCCTTTTTTTCGCCCGACTTCCCAGATTCGATTTCGACTTCGATTCCCAGACCCGAGACCTCATTAAGTCAAATCTAACACCTGGACCACTAGACTACATAGGCGATAATATTAACCTCAATTTTAAGGATTTCTAAATATCGACGAAAATCTTATAAAAATGTAATCGATTGGTGCTTTCAAGCATCGCTTCCTTGTCTTGGCGAGGCATTTCAGTGCTCCTAGCGAAAAAGTGACAGTTTTGTAACTGTCACTCTTAACTTTATATTTTATTTGAACCGTATTTTGCAGAAACAATTCAAACCACAAACAGTCCAAAAATAGTTTTGACAAACAAAAACATGATTATTAATGAACAAAACACGGCCAACAATAAAAAAAAAATTCAGTCTTTCTTTCTGAATCTTCATGGTATTGAATGAATTCAAAGTCGTCATGTAATATTATGTTGATTGGGTGCTTACATCGTAACAACGTCCAATTATAAGTTAAGAAATATAATGAGTAAAAAATAAAAGTTGTAACATGTTTAAACAATATATTGTGTATATTCTTAACTTTGATTCTCAAGTATTTTTATATTTTTGTGTCCATTGTTCGAAATAAACTCGAAAATAAAAATAACTACGTTAATTAAAACCGAATTCAAAACTAAAAAGTAAGAAACAATTAAAAAATAATATGAATTACATACTACCATAATAGGTAACATTATATGTGCCATTTACCTATAGGTTTGAAGTTGGTGCCAAGCCTTAAACTAATAATTATATAATAAGTAAGTATTAAATTGGATTGGCACCGACTTCAAACCTATTAGTAATTAACTCATATTAGTAAAAGGTAGTATACAATTTATATTATTTTCTATTATTTTTTACTTTTTAGTTTTAAAGTCGGTTTTAGTTTTATGCTGATATGATTGAACTTAATAATAGTAAACATCGGGATGGGTGAAAATAGGTAAAATAGTCATAAAATAAAAACTAATGGGCCTACCTGAATCAATTTTTTATGGGACCAATCCGAAACTATTCCTCATCAAACAAACAAAGAATTACTTAAAATTAGTTCAGAAAACAAGGAGAAATCGGTGTAAATACAAAAAAAAAAATGTTCCAGCCGAATTAAGAACTTCCCAGTTTTTTGAACTCGGTTAAAAATAAAGCTTCATGCCAAAAACATCAGCACTGAGGATTGTTCATTATCATCTGAAATTCAGCTGCATAGTATGAAATTTAATCTGAATAATCTACATACAAATAGTTCCCAGTAATAATTTAAGTACGTAATAGGGATCTAAATTCTATTTAAATTAGTGATCCCATACACATTTTCACCCCTTTGTATGGCGCTGATTACTCTTCCACTCGTATATTATATGGAATGACCCGTATATTCTCATAACAATAAATAGTTCAAAGTAAAGTACTACTTATATTCAAGCTCGTAAATGTTATAATGTACTGCTCTATTATTTAATTTGTAGCTTGTTTTGTTGGACTTATTGCGATAGTTATAAAATACCGTGTGATTTCGACATATCTATTATTGTTAAGTTTGCCTTGATTAGTGCAAATTGTGAAGTGTTATCCAATATTGTGAGAAAATTTAGTTTCGATTTTATTGCTACTTTTGTTTGTTTAAAATGATTGAATCGCAGTAAAATTGCAATTTTCTATCTGTAGTAAAACTGCAAAAAACCGACCTTTACTTGATTTCCCTGGGATTACATAACTAGATCTAGAATTGACGATAAAGGAACACCATAGAAGTACGCTCATTTAAAAAGAAAAGAAACAATATTTTAAAATCCCTTAAAAGTAACTGAGAAAACGATTAACATATAAAAATACAGGAATCGAACGTATAATCTCCACGTTCTTTTTAAACTTCGGTTATAAAAACGATTTTAATTTCATTGCCACGTTGAAATTTCATCGTTCCTTTTTTAAAAGATACAGGGTAACATTGATAGGATCAGCCAAACTTTTAGAAAGCGTTCGGAATCGATAACACTTAACGAAGTAATAAAAATGAAAAAAACAACAAGTGTAGTATCAACGTGGACTATTGTGATTGAATGTTTATTAAAGTAAATTACAATTTACAATATTACAATTTGGCAACTAATATTTAAAGTGCACTAGCATTTTAGCCTTAACTCCCCTACAAAAAAATTTGGCCGTTCTTTTAAAAGTAACCCCGTATAAGATGACGTTAAGGCACATGAAAATATATGCGTTAATAATATCATAACTCACAAGCCACTAGATGAACCTTCATTAAGATATGGGTCTATTTCGGAATCATGATATTCAATCGTTACAAAAATTCAAAATCTCTTCGTCGTTAATGAAATTAAAAACAAACAAAACGAATTAATAACATTATCTTTTGGAGTCGGTTTTTAAAGTGAGACCTGTGCATATTTTCTCCACAATATATAGGAAAATGTTAAAATAATTGTTAACTTACGCACAACCAAAAGTTACTGAATAGATTCGATTAAAATTGTTACACAAATAGTTACAATGACCAAGGAATTCAATAAAAGTATAGAATTGATTTACACATATGACTTACTTTATCTGTACTTATCTGCCAAAATATTGCAGCTTAACTTGTTGCTATAACAAGCTGAAGTTATTCTTGTATCGTAATTATCATCAATAAAATTGACGTCATCATTAGGATGATTTCTCGTAATGAATGACACATGAACGGCTTAAGATTGGGATTCTCAGCCTAAAAAAATTTCCGAAATTTTACAACTTATAGGTATAGATCCCTTCTTCACTTTCCATCATGTGAGAATCTTAACAGTCCATAAACCAGCACTTCACCTGGCTACGAGGACCTTGGGCGCTTTGACGTGGTCCTCACTCATCAATTTGCCTCTTTCAGCGGTTACATGTGTCTCATAAAGTGACCAGCTCATTTAAATTTCAGTTTGTAAGCTTTTTGAACTTTCGCCTTATAAGAATAAAATTCTTTCTTCCAATAAACAATAAAATCTCCTGTTCTAAACTGTTTTTTTTATAATCTTAGGACCTAGTTCACGTGATACGCGAATAAACAATAATAATAACCAGAAAACTTGGTTGGAGTTCTAAATATCTCAATAACCTAACATCCTGATTGTAAGAAAAATACGTCACTTATACTCAGATATCATTGCTAAAATTGAACATGTCTGTGTGTTCAATCTTTATCATTTTTTAATATTAATGTATTAGAAGTAAAAGAAGTTATAAAACTTTCAACATAAATGGTACACAAATAAGATGACAAATAGATTTTGTGATAGTACATCACCGAACATATCTGACTTGTGAAAAAATAAATAAATAACAAAGTAATTAATTGGCACAAGGTTGAAATATATTACACATTATAAACACAGATAATTCTTTTATTTTATGATATCTACCAAATGAAGGATTGAAATTTTAATTTAAAGATAGTCTTTAAAAACATTAAAACTTTTCATCTTAACAAGTATACTAAACGTAAGTAGGTCACATGAAGGAGATGCTATAATATCTCATATGATATGCCACTATTCAATGAATACAGCTCTTGCATATTAACAAGAGGCCTATTCATACGTTTCCAGACAAAGTGCTCTTGATATGTCCTTGCTTTTATGCTCACTATATCGTAAGCCTAATTGAAGTATGCAGGTTGCCTTAAAAACATTCGCATTGAGATTTTAAAAGAAGAGAAACGACATCATCTTAGAAATGATTCCAAATGTTTTTCATACTTTAAGTGGAATTTTCTAGCCCATTTTTTATAAGGAAAAGATATCAATTTGTTACTTAAATGTTATTGCTAGACTTGTACAACTCCGTAGTTTAGTAAGAAAAGCTGAAAAAGTTCAAGTTTTTCGATTTTGTCTTATGTTTAACTTAAACCTTTATCCTAAATTAGATTTTTATTGATCAATAGGAATGCCTATCATACCAACTTGTAAATCCTTTGAGAAAACTAAAACTTTGGAGCTTCATTGTTTGTAAAGAACTTGCAGTAGAAGACAATAATCAAAATTATCACAGTTATACGTAAATGTGATCTTATTATAAGTTTTTGTGTATCATCAAAGTTAATGAATAAAATGATTGTAATACATTTACTACTGCTTAGTTCGGAAATATGTTTCTTGAATGAAAAATTAGCAAAACGCCTCAATACTTGCTTTTTCAACACTGACGAAGAATAATTAATAAGCTATAAAAATAATGGTTTTGCACAAGTAGAAATTGACACGAGATACTTATGGATTGTACTTTTGCAACTATGATATCTGTGCGTTGAGTATTAAAATGGTTTAATACTCAAAGTACGTGTGGAAGACTATTACTAAATTATTCTCCATTATTTACTGCCGGACATTGCAATTAATTTATTTTGATGAATTCGAATTCTTATCAATTCAATTTAAATTTTTCAATTACATATTTAGGGCTTACACACGTAAAATCCTTATCTATGTATATAAAAATCAATTGCAGTTCGTTAGTCTCGCTAAAACTCGAGAACGGCTGGACCGATTTGGCTCCTCTTGGTTTTTAATTATTTGTAGAAGTCCAGGGAAGGTTTCAAAGGTAAGAAATAAGGAAAAACTGTGGGGAAACTAGGAAAACCAACATTTAAAATTTTCCCATACAAACGGAGCGGGTGGAACGAAGTTCGCCGGGACAGCTAGTTATGTAAAAATATAGCTACTATATTGTTGTTGAATACACAGACTAATTATCTGCCATTTTTTTTTAATTTTCTTTAAAATCTCTCCTTGTAAAAGTTGTAATCCAAAATATTTACTGTTAATTATTAAAAAACAATGTTATCTTTTAAACAGTTATTAAGTCACCTTTTTCTTTACTAAGTTGCAACTTAATGGTAGATTGACGGCCGGACCCGTAGATATCAACTGTCTTCATGTTAGATTAAATGTTAATTGACGTCTCTGAGAGCGCCGCCGTTAGTTGGCAATAGAAAAATAAATTTGTTAATGTTAGATGAAAATCAATATGTCACTTATTATAATGTCAAACAATATCAAGTGGATTTTAAATAATGTAAAAATAAAACAAAATTCGAAATCAGATGCTGAACTGAACTTTTAAGACAGTGAAAATACGAAACTGGAATCTCGATTGATGCCACTTCATAAAATCCATCAAAGGTAAGCTGCTAAGAAATAAGATGAACACCAGTATATGAGAATAAATTATCCGATGTATAAAATTGCTGAAACTTCGACGCTCCTGAGGCACCAAGCGCTCAACAATTTTACAAACCATTAAAGAAAGGCGGCTATTACAATGTCACGTAATAATGCAAAGTAAGTTTTCCTATAAAGGGTATATCCGACGACTCTTTGCAGTGGTGAATAAAAATTTCAAGCTGTTGGTGCGGTATTTTTGTTGTAATAATAATTGTAGCTTTAACTTTTTGTATTATTTAAATCACCTAATTTCGTTATTTCCTACTTGTCTAATAGTTGGTTGTATTTTGCTAGAGCATAAGTTGATGAAGTATACAGCTAACCTTAAATTTAGTATAGTACTAAGCAGATGGGTTATAGTCCTGGTTTTATGAGTTTGTTTTGCCGTTTCTTTTCTTGACTGGCTAGTTTTGATAACGTTGTAGTTTACAGTGGATGGGGTAATATTTATTTACAATATACAATTGTGATAAATAATTAATCTTGTAATTATTACAAAAGGAAATAATGAAATATTTGTTTTTTATAAATGTTAAAATATTTGCACATACGATGACAGGATATTTTGGAATGCTTAAATATTTTAACACTCATATTTCACAAATGAATACTTTCTTTCAAATAAATACATGTTTAACACACATGCTTTTATCGTGGGACTATAATAACAACGCATTGAATTTGTTTTTACATTACGTAACGGTGTAATAAAGGGATCGTCAAAAGCATCATTAACTTAGTTTCCGCTAGATTAATCAACATATTCTTTATCTTATCTCAAAAGCCTTAGTGGATAAAGTTGTCAATCTTGTTATGAAATTAGTTTCCTACTTTAGCATAAATATAATGGATATTTATAAATGTATGTATTTCTATTCTTCTAAAATGGAGCTAAGATAACACACGCTTCGCTGAAAAAAGGATAAGTAAAGCAAATCAGTGACTATTTGGTACCCAAAAGATACTAATGAGAGCTAAAGTCGCAAAAGGATAAATTAATAACATACCTAAATCTACGGTTAAAAACGACCTTAAGACTCTTTGGATGAAAGTAGCGGCAGGCAGATACAGTAGAAAGAGCTGAAAAAGGCCTATGCCGTAAGACAACCGAATTATGACAAATTTTGTACTAAACGTTGATTTTAGTTTTAAATTTACTTTAGTTATAAATGTAAGTGTTCGAGAAATAAAGATTATACTATTCTTTGCTATTCTTTAGGGAATACAACTCGAACTAAAACCTTTGCTGTGTATATTGTGCATTTATGAATACTAGATTATGTAAGCTAGGTTGTGTAACATTTACGATTCAGTTCCATAAGCGATAACGCCCTGTTATCGCTATAAGCTGGAGGAAACCTGAAAATCAGTGCTGAAGCAAAATGCTTTAACAAAATATATCGAGTGTGTTCGCATTAACAGGCAGCACTGCGCATTGCATTTTTATATTTAAATTATTATTCTGTTGTTCTTTTTCAGTTGCGTTGCTTCTTTTTCTTCTTTTCTGTTACGCTTCACGGAAAATGATGTCATAAAAAAGTTTATATATTTTTTTGAGGTAAACGCTTTTACTTTTCCACTATACATTTTATATTATGCTATAGCCAACCGGTTTCACTTTTCACAGGATCATTAGGGCTTTATAACTAAAGATAAATAAGTCTGTTTTAATTTAACGTTCGGTATCTATTTGGTTTGTATTCTGATTTGGTTGTTACTAACCAAACAGATACTGCACGGTAAATTAAAACAGACTTATTTATCTCTAGTTATAAAGCCCTGATGATGCTGTGAAAAGTGAAACCGGTTGGCTATAGCGTAAAATAAAGTGTTAAATAAAGTATATAGTAGAAAAATACAAACGTTTACCTCAAAAACGTGTATACAAAGGAATTCCACTAAGTGCCGACGACAGCCAGTATATATTCTATAAAAAAGTTTAACCGGAGTAGAAACCCGTTCGATACCAGAAGCCGGTGAATACCGACATCTATCTTAGTAGAACCGACGGCTTAAAGACTTTCTCGGTAAGTCATCCCCGGTAGTATTTGTATAATACATTTTTTGATCATTCGAGCTGAATAATTAATTCCCAGTTTGTGGTATTTTTTTTAATCTTTATAGTTTTGTTGTATTACTTACAGAATACAAAGCCGTCTAAAAAATACGTGTCTACTTCTGTACTGGTATAATAAAAATAACGTTATCTGGGATTGGATATGTGCCCGTTTGGCGATAGGCTTGCCACCTTTGTGGTCTTACGGCCAATGTTAATAATATTTCTCTAAAGATGGATTTCAAGCAATCTAGATAGCTGCTTATCCGCCGGCCTATCCTATACCTAATTGCCATATAAATTCTGTCCTCAGATATGTTATTGGCAAGCGATATCATAAAAATAGATCAAAATATATATATTGGACAGCAAGTTTTGGATTAGGATTGATTATTAATATTGGGCGTTAGTGTCTTTGGCTAGCCGTGGGTGGCTTGTTCCTCTGCTTACCTTTTCAATGATCTAGGCGTGAAGATACTTATTTAAAAATTCGAAATGATTTTTATAATTTATGTTATGCCATTATCACTCATGTACATTAATTAAAAGACATCGATCAATGCTGTCGACGATTAAGTACTCGAAGGTTATTAGCTAATTTAGAAATTGCTAATTCAAATAGGAGAAATTTGCTGAATTTGCCTTTACCACAATTTTACGGATATCCCATAGAAATGTAATTTTTATAGGGTAGGGTGCCTTGGTTATACCTCTGGTTACCTTTTCGGGGATATAGGCGTAAAAATATCATTTTTACTCAACAAAGGACTAAATTTAAGATTTCGAAATGATTTCAATAGCCTATATTATGTCATTGTCACTAACGTAAATAAATTAACAGACTTCGATCAACGCTGTCGGCGATCAAGTACTCGTTGGTCGTTAACTCATTTAGAAATTGCTGATTCAAATAGGAGGAATTTGTTGACTTTGCGTTTGCCATAATTTTATAGAGATCTAAAAGAAATGACATTTTTAGAGTGATTTATTTAGATCTTTAGCTCTTAGTAACTACGCATACACTGACCTCGGAAAATTTCGATATTTGCTTCTTTAGTATTTGAATGATACACTTAGTTATCTACGCTGGTAGGTTTACTGTGTATTCTAATCTCCACACAGTGGTGACCAACTGTAACACTTACACGTTACGCATACGTACGTAAATGCTTTGCTGTGCATATACGTATAATAATAATACGTTATATGAAAAATAATTTCAAAAACTGTCACGGAACACAACTACCTAATTAAGTCCTTGGTATCCGATGCTCTTACGTGTTGGTCCAGGCTCCTTCGCAAAGTAGACCATCTGCCTTTTTACCAGGCAGCTCTTAAAAGGCGAGCACAGTCTTACCGCCACTAACACCGTGATATCTGACTAGGGGTAGAGTTTCGCAGCAACTCACCCTGGTATCAATGTCCCTGCCGCCATAATGTCAGCGCTATCGTTGACGTGTACCAGTTCAAGGGATAAGTTAGCCGGTAGACTTACTTTTGCTCGGGACCCAAATTCCGGGATGTTGGGTCCCGAGTAGTTTAGCAACGCACCATTACCATCTCTGGTGTTTCTAGGCGGTGTGAATTTCCTATCATCAAGAAATGCGTCTGCTTGTTTGCCTTCCAATATCATAAAAACAATGGTGAAAAGGTGGCATCATTTGAAAACACGTCCTAAAAAATTGGACTTTATGAAGTGTGTTATTTTTTTTAATTTTCCCAACATTTTTTATATTTTCTATTTCATGTAATATATCAATGCAATACAAATAAAATTCGTTTAAAGCTTCTGTGTCTATAGATAAAATAAAGTTACTACACTTAGAGTTGAAACTTAAGTAGTATTCAAAAGATAAAAATAACTACGTTAAAAAAACCGATTTCAAAGCAGTACATAATTAATATTAAATCTTTATTATTTTTTACTTTTTAGTTTTTAAGTCGATTTTTTAACGTAGTTATTTATTTATTTAATACTTTTCAGTTTATTGCTGATGTGATTTATTCTAATATTATTATAACTAAATATCTTTAAAGCATGTCGCTGAATGTCGATGTGTCTGTAATCTTGTCACTAAGTAACCTAAGTGAATCAAATTAACTTGCTAGATTTGATTAGAATAGGCATCGGGATAGTTGAAAGTAGATAAAAATGCTCATAAAATAAAAAAAAACTGTCTAAATCAACTGTTTATGGTATCAATTCGAAACTATTCCGCATTAAATAAAAAAATACGTAAATTGGATTGGATATGAAAATTCGGAGAAATCGGTATACATACATGAAAAAAATATACCGGCCGAATTGAGAACCTCCTCCTTTTTAAGGTTAAAAATAACAACATCCTTGACAAAGTCCGAATTTCCCGAAAATTTCCCCATGACTGGAATATATCTAATTTGTGTAATCAGTATGTTTACGATATTAGTATTCTTTAATATATATAAAAGGAGTCTTCAACTTGCCAACACAAGGTTAAATTCTCAAATATCCTGTTCTTCATGCTGGAATTAAGTTACACAATACCGTACCGTCTCCAAAACCCATTACTCAGAGAGAATTATACTAATCAACAAACTTATTTAATTTAGATCAAAAAGGGAGAACTTTCGTTTTTGTATATTAAAATTTTCATCTCTTCATTATACAAGAGTCCTTTTCTTGGACACTTTGACTCAGTCCCCGTGTAATTAATTAAGACCGATATCTCGACCGTTACTTTGTTAATAATTTTGTAAAAATTAAAAAACTTCACAAAAGCGATCTGAACAACTTCTTTGTTGTAATTGCTCGAAAAATTATGCGTAATTTAGTCGAACTGATGTAAAACGAAAATTTATAATCATTTAGCTGGGTTTTCATTATCTATAACATGAAAACGTTTTTATAAAAAAAGTTTTTTTTTATCTTTATATATATAATTCTTCTGTGAGTGTGTATGTCACTGAACTCCTTCTAGACGGCTGGACTGATGTTTTTTTCATGTTATAGGAAGGCAAACAAGCAGGCGGATTTCCTGATGGTAAGAAATTCACGCCGCCTAGAGACACCAAAGATGGTAATGGTGCGTTGCCAACCTGAGGTCAGGATGTTAGGCCTCGAGCAAAAGTAAGTTTACCGGCTACCTTACCCTCCGAACCGGAACACGTCATGATGTTATGGCGGCAGGAATGGGCAAGGCGGTGGTACCAATACGGACGAGTCGCTGCGAAACTCTACCATCTCGTCAGATGTCACGGTGTTAGTGATGATAAGCCTATGCTCGCCTTTTACGAGCTGCCTGGCAAGAAAGGCAGATGGTCTATTCTGCAAAGGAGCCTGGACCAACACGGGGAAAAATTTGTTGATGAAATTTTTGTTGACGAAAGTTGATGAAAGTTTTTGTGCGTGTTCAAGGGAATTCGAGAATGGTTTAGATTCAGAATTTGGTCTCCAGGAAAATATTTTTTTAATTAATCTTTTAACAATAAGTCGTTGTTGATTTTGGAATGTTTCACATCGGATCCGACAGACTGCGCTACTGTCGAAGCATTTATGTCAAGCGATACGAAGTTTGCTGGGTCAGCTAGTCTATAATATAAAAATGAATCGCTTAATGTGTTGATAAGCGCATAACTTACGAACGACTGGACCGATTTGGCTAATTCTTTTTTATTGCGTTGTTATTGCCAGGGCAAGGTTCTTATGAAGAGAAAAATAATGAAAATTGCGTGTGAAATGGAAAAAAATAATGCTTTATTTTTCTTACACAAACTGAACGGGTGGAACGAAGTTCGCCGGAAAAGCTAGTTTATTAATAAAAAGAAAAAAAATTATGAATCACTAGCCGTTTGTACGCGACTTAGTTAGCTCGATAAGATATTCATACAAACTCTCATCCTCTGTTGTGGTCCTTCAGGGATTGACTTGGAATAGTCTTGAACACGGATCTTTAGCTAGATGCATATTTCGACAACATCTGTTTAGCGCTTTAGCCTTGAAAGAAAAACAGACAGACACACGGACAGACCTTTTTATAATTTTGGTGAGCAAACAAGCAGACAGATTTCCTGATGGTAAGAAATTCACGCCACCTAGACACACCAAAGGTAGTAATAGTGCGTTGCCAACCTGAGACATGGTAGGATGTTAGTGACGGTAAGCCTATGCCCGCCTTTTACAAGCTGCCTGGCAGGAATATAGATAGTCTATTCTGCAAAGGAGCTCGTACCAACACTTGCACATAAAATAAAAAAAATAAAATTTCGTGCTCCAACACTTTTTAATCTATCAAATTCCAGGTCAAATACCCACCCGACTCCCAATTTCAGATTCAGACCTTTAGCATTAAAATTTTCTACTTTTTCAGCCCCCTCAACATTATCCCGTAATAAACAGAATTCTTTTACGTGTTGTGTTTTTGAGATACAAGCTTAGGAGGGTGAAAATGAGGAGAAGGGGGAAAGTTCAAATTTTGGTTATACTATAATTAAGCCCTCTCAATACGATACCGTAAACCAAATTCTTCAACGTGCTGTTATTTCTGAGAAACAGGGGTGAGAGAGGGAAAGTTAGGAGGGGAGGGGGATTTTCGAATTTTTTTTGGTACACACTGCAGCACTTTTATAAGACGCTATCAAAAGATTTACCCCTCCGCGGCCGCATTCATATCTCTAACATCAAAATTTGCGGAAGTCTCAAACAAACTTTCACCCCCTAGTTTAAGGGGTTGGGGGGTAAAAGTTAGAAGTTTTAGGATTTTTTTGTTTGTGTACTAATAATAGCTTACATAACAAATTTCAGCTTTCTAGGACTTAGAAGTACCTTAAGAATTTTGTTGATCATCAGTCAATCAGTGAGTGAGTGAGTGACGAAATCGGGGTATTTTAGATATCAATAAAATCTAAAGTATAAGAGATATGCAATTGAAACTTTAGAGGTTTATTAAGTCTACCACTGACATCAGTTCTCGAAAATTTTGTTTATCTGGTGTAATCCAAACTAAAGGTATGAAGGTTCAAAAATATGACGTACCGCTTCGAGAAAAGGTAGGTAGTGCCCTTGCTCTTGCGCTTCGCTTGGATCATCTTGGCGGGGGCATTAGCGTGCCCCAGTGCCCCCAGATACCCAACTCTTAGAAACTTTTGCGTTCAAGCACAAAATGTGAAAAAAATACCTGGATATTGTCACGTTGTGGGTACTTAGAAAGAACATTCCACAAGTACAACCAACGTTCCTAGAAAAACAGAAAAACAACGCATCGTACGATGTCCCCTCTGACCCCTCGCCTCTCAAAGATTAGCGCGAAGTATAAAAGCCCGAATAACCATGCGGCGTCACTTGTTATACTATCGGGACCTTACGAGCGAAGACGCCTTTGCAATTACTAAAACAAATTAATTACGTATTTTACAAATTAATTCACGAAGGTCTACAGTCAGCCAAGATACTTATAAATAAAAAAAATAGAAAAAGGAGAAACCCGTCTTAGGGTTTCTTCGTCTCGGCTAGCTGCTTTAGCTTGTAATATCAAAGAACACACGCACACTGGAGCGGTAGGGAGGTTACTCCGCGCGTTAAGCAGATACCACCGGCAGTGTTGCAGCTCCCAGGACAAGGGTCTTTCTAAATCCAAGACACCTACCGCCAGGACAAGGACCCTTCTAAAAGATAAGACACCTACCTACCTACTATACCCATCTACCTACTATAAGGTTTCCCAGAACCTACGACCAATAATTTGTTACAATATAAATTGATATTTTTATATTCTCTTTTATTTACCCTCCTATTCTTGTGTGGACCTCCTCTAGGTCACAATATTTTATGTAACGAGAAAAAGTCCTGACGTGTAGCGCGCGCAAGCGTGTGTGTGTATGTGTGTTTGACTGCGGCATCATAACATTTTAACAGGTGGACCGATTTCGATGTGGATTTTTTTGTTTAAAAGTTGACGTTATCGAGATGGTTCTTAGCTGCATTTTATATAAGTTTTACCGGGTATTATTAAATATTTTAATTTAATTAGTTTAGTTAGGTAGTGAACTTTTTTATAATAAGTAGCAAAATATATTATCGGCAAACCTCATAATTCTTAGTAAACCTTTGCTTAAACTTAGAAAATATTATTTTGCAGTTGTTAATTTTCATTCGTTTAAATTATCACATAAGAAAGTTTTACACTGCTCTTATTTTATTAAAACGTTGAAAAACTAGATAATTAACTAATTAGTTCTGCTTCTAACACAGAAAAGAAAATAAAAGAACACTCCATTTCAATTTTAATAACATTTGCTTATTCCTGTTATCCTGAAGTTGCGTTATTTTTCATACATTTGCTGGAATATTGCCTTACTTACTTTGATTAAAGCTAAGAGCTCTAGGCTAAAAATAACTGTGAAATAACTTTTGTATTTGTGCTGATGCTTCATTTAATTTTTATTTGGTTTAAACAAAACCTATCTTCAAAAACAAAAAATATGCTACGATATTGCTTAGTTTTAATATAAAAAATATGTATATTTCTTTTTCTTATGTTTCAGTTTTTTTACATGAAGCATTGATTGAATTTTAACAAATTAAAAAAAGGGAATGTTCTTATTTTGACTGTATATTTCTTTGATACGTTTTATACTCGATTACTCGACGAATAGCCAACAAATTTTTATGGTTCTTGTTTAGAAAAATAAGATGTGACAGTATAACTCGATAACTAAGTAAAGGATAATATATATGTGGTATCACTTCGGAATCATTAAATGCCTTTTGAAAAAAGAGTGATCAAAACACTACTTGGTACCTAATAAAAACCTATCCCACTGCTTATAAAAACAGTTAATACAGTAACTTGTTCGACTACAGCAAGAAGTTGTTCAGGTAGGGCCGTACTTATCATACTGCCCTAAAAAGACAGTTTAGGATTGCATTAAAATATTACATGTAATCTGCTTGATCTTAAACTATTTCAAATTTTAAGTCCAAATAAATTCATTCAATCAAAATCCTATTAGTGATTAGCTCAAGTGCTAAAACCAAGTAAGAGTATTGGAAGATCAGTGAAGTGGAATAGACAGTGTATGTATGAGCAAATCGCATGGAGCTTTACTTGGTCAATGACTAACCGTTGTCTGGGGCCATGGCTCATTTTCTAAGCAATTTCATTTAGATTATAGTGCTTTATCTTTTATATTTTCTGTACTATTTCTAGCTGTTCGTAGATGACATGGAAATTCCTGTGAATTTGCCTAAACTATTACCAGTAACTATCAGTAATACTGTTTAATAATAACGTCTTTGATACAGAATCAGACGCAAACAAACAGTACAGTTTTAAGACATTTATCAATCAATCATGCTTATTTTATTTTAGTAGGATATTCATTTAAGTCTTACAACCACAGTACTGATGCTATAAAATTAATTAGCATGAAAAATGCAAAAATTATTCTTAGTATTATTTTGCAATTTTTAAATATTACAATCTTAATTAAATTTAAACTATAAACAAGCTAGAAAAATGCAATAACAATAATAAAAATTATTTAACATATAATTAATTATGCTTAATTATCACTATTTTGTCTATATCAATAGCAATTTGTAAATTGGTAAAATAAAATTACGACACCAATATTTAGCTGTTTTTGAAAAAAATACCATAATCAGGAAGCATAAATTTTTATACAAGAAAATGATATTTAATGTTATAATACGCTTTTTCTTTCAGATATCAAAGCAAAATTATTGTTTTTAAAATATTCATTGGTACTTCTCGAATGTATTCATTAACATTGAATGGCAGCATTTTCTGTAAAAGGTTATCGCACTTGAAGGTACTTTCAATTTTGTGGGGATCTCGAGATGTAAACAGCTTGCCTTAACTTTGAAAGATCTCTCTAGATCTTCTATACTATAACGTTACCTGGATGAGATAGCTGATATAGCAATGTGTTTGCCATATAATCGTGTTTGTAATTTTTTTGTATTTTGGAGCACAAAGGGATAAACAGTATGATGGTGTCAATGTCATTCCATATCATCATGATCTAAAGAAGAGCCATCCTGATATATACGAATTAATTGTATCTTAAAATGCTATACCTTCAACGAATGAAACGTTTGGATCGTTTATCGAGCTACGATGTAGACTTTCATGTATTGTCTTTGTCTGTGTTTCTCTCTTTCTCATACTTACAGACATATCTTCACGCCAAGTCCGTTACAAATTAGGTAGAGAGTATCTAGTGCTAAATGTTACTGACATAAACTATGAAAACAGTATTAGAAAAAAAGGAGTCCGACAAATTTGACTTTGATTTAGATAACTAGATTTTTTAAGATTTAAGCAACCCACGCTCGACCCAATTAAAATATTTTATACTCATTAAAGGCTATTTAAATATTGAAGAATCGACCAAATATACCTGAAATGGCCGGTCTATAGACCCCTTCATGTTTTAGGGTTAAATCATTAGTTCAAATTCGATAACCAAGGAAGTATATCAGAAGGTCAATGAAGCGGAATAGATAGTGTATGTATGAGCAAATCGTACGGAGCCTCACTCTGTCAATGACAAACCAATGTCTATGGCCACGGCTCATCGCGTAAATAATAGCAGTTAGGATATAGATTTATCTTTTATATTTTTTGCACTATTTCTAGCTGTTCGTCGACGTACAGTTTCCTGTTAAGTTTTACAAAAAACATGCGCGTATCTATTTTAATTTAATAATGTAATTTTAAACAAATACGACTATAGCCAGTGATGCTTTTAAAGTACAAATATTATTTTGTAGTATTGGTTTTAACCTGAATTAGATGTGGAGTTTTGCCACCATTCAGAGAAAAGATGGTCGAAGTTTTCGTGTTTATATTGAGTGGAATTAGTGAATTTTGGTTGCATTTTGTACAAGTTTGTTCTGTGAAAGTGCTCAAATGAAATAATCCTAGAGAAATCAGAGTGTCGTGTATTTTGTCGTTGCCGCCAAATCTCACTATATGTGCTCGAGTAATGAGGCCACCGCTTTACCCATGACCCTGACATGACTAATTAACGACTTATGATTAATTATGATGATGCCTGCAAATTCTGCTTGACTAATGGCAAAATGCTAACGAGAAGGCCAAAACCTAAAAAAAGAATCAGAACCTTGTAATTTTAAAAGTATTGTCTGGAAGAGAGCTCTGAATTAACGATAAGGCTGCCTTATGTTTATTTTGTACTTATGTTTGTAATTTCTGTGTGTCCATTATTCAGTCTTTCAACGTACACGCAAGTCAAGTGTTATTTTTTTGTTATTTTGTTAGTTTGGATATTGATAATGATATTCGTAAAATAGACGAATTATTATAGTCATATTTGAAATAAGTAACAATAAGAAACCAGCGTGTGTGTATGAAAAGTGTTATGAAAGTAAAAGAAGTGTAATTGAAGCGAAAACTTCTTTAGCGGTGTTGCGCACTTTTTTTTGGATGGGTAAAAACTTTTGAACTCGCTTTTACTTGATCCCTTTTAAATTTAGGTTCAACACAGACAAGTTATTCAAACACACTTGAAATCGTTGATCACTACATATTTCAATGTTTTAGGGTTAAATAACAGAGAGTATTAAAATAACAATTTAAGATTAATATTAAAATAACAAATTAGTGTTAAAATAAAAATAACAAAGAGTAGTAAACTGCTGAAAAGACTAAAGCCATTAGCACAAACTCGAAAACCAAATAAGTATATCAGAAAGTTAGTGAAACGGAATAGATAGTGTATGTATGAGCGAATGGTGCTGAGATTCACTCTATCAATGACAAACCAATGTCTGAGGTCACAGCTCATTGGGTAAATAATAGCTGTTAGGACATACAGATTAATATTTTATATTTTAGTGCTATTTGCAACTGTTCATTTATTACGTACTAGCTGTTACCCGCGGCTTTGCTCGCGTGGCAGTTAATGTGTTTTTTTATGATATTGGAAGACAAACCTTTGCTTGCCTTGCTTTGTTGCCAACCTAAGGCCAAGATGTTATGTTGTGGTGTTTACTGTGCTGGAATAAAATTAAAAACAACAGTATGAATAATTTATTCCTTTTTTAAACGTACTTATTTCCTTTTAATCAATAGCCCATAAATAAGGACTCTCGTACAAACTTTCAAACCCTATTTCACTCCTTTAGGGGTAGAACTTTCAGAAACGATTACGTATCTACTCATTTTAATTAAGTAGCTCAAAAATAAAGTTTCGTGTGTCTAATAAAAAAATACGATATTTCATACAAGTTTCCAACCCCTATTTCACCCTCTCAGGAGTGGAATTTCCGAAATTTCGTCCTTAGTGGGTGCCTACTCAATAAAACGACTTTATTTACCAAATTTCATGGCTGTTACTTTAACAGCTTTTGCTCGGTGATGATAAATCAGTCAGTCAGGTCATGTTATTTTATAAGTATACTAGCTGCGCCCCGCGGTTTCACCCGCGTAAGTCCCGATCCCGCGGGAACTCCGGGATAAAAATAGCCTATATGTTATTGTGGGTCTTCAGCTACCTACATACCAAATTTCATCGTAATCGGCTTTGTAGTTTTTGCGTGAAAGAGTAACAAACATCCATACATTCATACATCCAAACATCCATACATACAAACTTTCGCATTTACAATATTAATAGGATATAATTTCCTTTAAATTTAGTCAAACGGTTTTCTGTACCTTTCTAATTTTGATCAAAGACGCTTCTTTTAGAACAGAAGTATTTCCTTCTATAATCATTTTGGAAGTATAACTTCTTTGTCGATGTATGTTAGAAATTTGCTCTCATGTTTCTACGTTGTTACGTTCATAGACCTCTTGCCATAGCCGTTCATACTCCACAAATAAACACTGTATGTTATTCCTGGTTTTCATACTGCATTCTTTGTGATTTTTGTTTTGCCTGCTGGTATATATTGAAGCTCACAGCGAGGCTACAAGACGAGTATTGAAGTAGCTTGAAGATCTCATAAGATGCTTGCACCCTGCGCAACGCGCGATCTATAAAGTTTTTTTTGAAGTAGAACTTCTCTTCTGTTACGCACCAAAAAATTAGCCATATAAAAATTTGAATTGTTGCGTATGTATACTAACACACACACATTTTTTTGATACATAGTTTAGTTTTGTATTAATTCATTTAATAAAAACCTGCATTACGATTCGAAGTAGTCGAAGCATAAGTCGAGTGCTTTCCCGATAACCAGTCTTTCAAACGCAAAATCCATTTTGGTTTGGGTTTTTTGATGTAAACTTTGGTAATAATATTATTAATGTACACGAGTCGATTGTATTTGACCAGAATTAAACATCGTCAGCACTCTAAGAAGCTAAGGTTAATATTGACGAGTCCATCTAATACGGCTGAAATAGTCGATTCCTCAAACTCTTCATATTTTGTAAATCAAATCATGAACTAGACTAGATTGTAAAAAATACATATTTATCCAAACTGAGAAAAATGTTCTCTTTACTTACTTAATAATCTCTCTTTAATCTAAGCACATTTAAATGAGACCAAACTTTCTGGACGTATCAGATCTCAACGTATCAGTAACTTCCTGGAGTGATTTATTGGTAGATGTACGACTGAGCTCCAGGAACAGTAGATAATAAATCTACTAATAAATTGTAATTGACTGTTTTTAATTGAGGTAGTAGGACAATTAATTCAGTTTGCTATTAAAGAATCAAAGAAAAATATGGGGATCTATTTTCATTATAATTTTTGCAGTTTCTATGTTAGCGATTTTTTTGAAATATCAGAACAAAACCTTTTTAAATCATCAAATTAAAAAAAAGTGGAAAAGTACAACTTGTAATCAACACGCAACAACAAGTAGGAAGGTAGGTACATGGTCTGTTTTACACAAAAGACCCATACCAATAAGGGGCATACTAAAAAACTCTTCTAACCTGAATAACAACAAAGAACATCGAAAAAAATACACAGAAATGAAACAAAATGTTCTAAAATTCAGCTACCGAATTTTCCTTCATATCAACATATTCACTAAAAATGAAACGCTGAATTAATAAATGCACTAGGAAATTTGGCGTTCATGGCGTTCAATCAAAACGTAGCCAAAAAAATTACTTTATTAATTCGCCAAAGTGAGCTTTCCTTTGTAGTTTAAAAAAATACGTAAAAAAGTGACGAACATCGCGCACTGACGAAAATTAACTTTTATTGCCATCGGCCTGCCTTTCTCGTGTTATTCGGCGGCCATTTTGTCACCAAATACATCGGAGGTACCAGACTGAATAATCAACGAGAATCCAGACTTCATTTTTGTTTTAATTTTATGACTGCCTCTGTAGTCTAGCGGTCCGGTGTTAGAAACGAATTCATGAGGTCCAAGTTCGACTGCAGGGTCGAGCACCAGAAACATAACTTTTTTTTATTGTTTTAATAAAAAAAACAACGTTGCCTGGGATTGGCTGTGCCATTTGTACGAATAATTATTTTCGGTTAATCGTGCGTTCCACCTCTGCCCACACGGGGATACAGGTGTAAAGATACATTCTAAGGTACTTATCTCTTAATTTTAGTCTATTCATATAAAATTAATGCTAAAAATCGGAAAAAATATTCATTTATTTCAATAATTTACAAAATCTTGCCTTGTTGCAATTTTTTATACAGTGTTGTCTAAAGTGTAACGGTTTTTTCCATACCAGTGGCTAATAATGTTATTAAATATATATTGTTTGGTCTGAAATTTAAAAAAAAACTTTAGAATATTATCTTATTAGTCCAGTACGTAGAGACGAATTAAGGCTTTACTGCATAATTTTGCCAAGCAGCACATATTTTCATTAAAAATTTGGATTTAGGTACATTCTGAGGGGCTCTTTTACAAAGTTGGCCGCATGACGTTAGTTGCTTTTACTTGGGAAGTTGAAGCCATCTATCCTTGGGTATGGATTTTTTTGATTTAGGAAAAGAATGACAACGATTAGATACGGCAATTTGAAGAAACATTTGTTTTTTTTTTCTGAAAGACGGCTTCACTTTGGCATCTGCTAGTGAAATTTTCTAAACTGTAAGCAGTAAACGTTTTCAAAAGATTTTCTACGAATCAAAAAATACATATTTTTTAAAAACATACTGTTTTTATATACATAAAACGTACAAAACGTACTAGTGCCCCACTAGATGGAAGATGATCACAACAAAAAAAGCAGACAAACTTTTACCGTCTTACTAAGCACAGAGTATTTCAAGGTTTAAGCTATATAGTCTTTATTACAACGTAATATAGCCTATAACATCAACTTTACAGGCACATAAATGAAGAGAATGATAAATAGGTAACGACTATTTTTGAAAAAATAAGGGGCGGTTTTCTAATCCAGTTTTGTCAAATAAAAATAGGGACTAACATGACTGTTTTCATTATAACTATCTCAGTTTTTAGGCTTATGAAATAAAAAATTGGTGGTTTTTAAAGCTGCTTTATTTTATATGATTGTTTTTAGAAAATAGTATAGTTTTTAGGTTATTTTATGTTGAAACTTTCAGTTTCGGTTAAGGAACAACTTTGTTGGTATGGAATATAGATTCCGATGAGGTATAGACCTATTACATTATTTTTTGTTAGCTTCTCATTATTTACAACGTTGTTTTATTGATTACAATTTTGAAAATTTAAGATTATAAGGCGAAAAATATTGACTTTCAGAAAAAACTAAATCGAACAAAAATTTCTTTAAATTGATCGATTTCTTTTTTTTATCCTTAAGGAGAGGTGGCATCAACCTTCTAATTAAAAGCAATCGATGATATAAAGTCAACTTTGTAGAAGAGTCTCTGCAGAAACTAAATTCTAATTTTCAACGAAAGTCCGTGATGCTTGTGAGGTAAGCTGGGTATTGCTTTCACTATGTTATGTATATCTTAAAAAATCGAAAAAGAGCATTATTTGCGAGAACTGCCATTATTTACTCAGAACCAGTCTCGGACATGGGTTTGCCAATGACAGGTTATGTTTCTAAAGCAAAGTAAAACATTTTGTTCGGGATCTTGTGTTATTATAACATTCAGACGTATATCCTATGAGACGGATTTATGCAGAATATTATTTATTTTATTTGATAAAGGGCTATTGTTAAATAAAAAAATGAAGTCACATTTGATTAAACAACATTTAAAAAAAACTTTGTGGAATTCGAGCAAAACCTCGGACGTAGATTAGCTGTATTTATTACAGTTAATGAGGCAAAGCCTCAAAGCGACATTAATCAAACATAATAGATAGCAAATGGAGGCGGTATAGACGCTGCGTTCATTATACTATGATAAAATCTATGATAATATGACAGGTTCACATATAATGGATTGTAGAGCGGGATCCATTATACTGTCTCATGGTCAGACACAAGCCATTTTATTTAAATCTATAAGTTTCTAAGCGCATGTTTTCAACTCCGCTATAATGTAGGTATATGTTAAAGAAAATGTTCCACTACTAAATTGCAGCGAAAATAGGAAAACCAATGCTTTAATAAATGTAAACTGTTAGTCTAGCGAAACGTAGTTCAGCAATCCTAATTCTCCTATCCTAGAACTCCTAGAGCTTACGCGTGCGTTTTTTTTCATACATATAAAAATGCTTTTAAAATAAATTATGTAAAAAAGTTTAGAAATAAATTTTATTTTTTAATAATCAAAATAATTTTCAAACTTTTACCACAACATTTATAATGATCGAATGGTATGGATAATGGACAGATGGTTAGCGTACGTAACTGCGATCAACTGCGAGGCTCGTGTTCTATTCCTAATGGGGGGCAGACATTTAGATTTTCGTTTTCTTCAAATTTCTTTTATTATCTTCTCAAATATTTCAATGCATTAGTATAGATTTGCTTGCGGACTCGTCCATGAAGGGTTCCGTAGCAGCAAGTAACGTAATATAAAAGTTCTTTCAGTTTATATACACTCGTTGAGATTTACGATTTATGAAGTAAATACAACTACTTACCTACTAGATCTCGTTCAAACAAATTTTCGATGGAAAATTTTTTGGTAATGACCATCATATAGTTTTTTTTAGTTTTATCGTTCTCTTATCGCCTCTGCGGTCTAGCGTTCCGGGTGTTGGACTTGACTGCACGAGGTCCCGGGTTCGAATCCCGGGTCGGCAAACAAAAAGAAAATTGGATTTTTCCAATTTTCTAATAAAAAAAAATTTGGTCGGGATTGGAAATGTGCCCGGTTGGCGATAGGCTTGCCACCTATCACATTGTGGGACTTATGCCCGATTTCACCAAGAGCCCCTATACTTTAGGGGACCTTTTAACGTTACTTATGGGACTGTTTTCATATAAAACAGTCCCCTAAAACACGTTAAAAGGTCCCCTAAATATAGGGGCTCTTGGTGAAATTGGGCATTAGCGTCTTCGGCTTATTGTGGGTGCTTTGATTGTACCTCTGTCTACCTCTTCGGGGATATGTGCGTGAAGATACTTGTTTTTTTCGTTCTCTTATTTTAGAAGTCACGGGACACTGACAACAGGACATACATTTCAACTTTTTGGATGTGTCTCTGGCGCAAACTATCCAGCTTAGAAAAACAATGTAATAGAAACCTCACTTGTACCTATAATTAATTATAATAAGCATGGATTTTTTAAGTCCTATCTATATATACCCCACTCTTATGGGTACACTTATAAAAAAATAGTTTTAGGTCTAAGTATCAGGAACCCCCAAAACTTTTTGTTTTTATTTTTTATTTTTATGCCAATATCTTAAAGTGGTTCACAGAATACTACTAACCATGTTTCAAAAGTATACCTTATAGTTCTTAGGTAGTTCTTATAGTTATCAATACATTAAAGTTCCGTTTTTTGGTCTTTTGACTAAGGAACTCTAGAATCGCCATCGAAATCTATTTATTCATTCAAAAGTATCCGCCATAGATAAACGTACACACAGCCAAATCAACCTTGTAGGGCCGGTGCTATAAAGTTGACGTAACCTTTTTTAAACGGGGGCTATAAATAATAAAAATATACACGGAATGTAACTGAAAATCCTGGTTGAGATATCTTTTTTGCTATAAGGCATTGAACATTATCGCTAGCTTTAACGAGTGCTCGGACTTATCCTGGATATGACGTTCCTTACTGCATTCCTATTCATTACTCACTGGATATTCTGAATCTGAACTTATAAAATATTTGAACTATTGAATTTGACCCCTTACTTGTATTCTTCTTCTTCTTTTGGGTTTCGATCTCTTGTAACTTCCGACATTTGACATACTGCCTAGTTACCTACCTACCTAGTACTTTCATTACCGTCAAGGCTTGGAACCGGTACCAAATGTACAGGTTCTGAACCGATATTAAGCGGTTTTTACCATTTCAATATCTGAATACCGGTTCAAAAGTCCAGATATCGATACTTAGCAAGTATCGGGTTAAGCGTTAGCTTAACCATTGTCGTAACCTTTGGCTTTATCATTGGCAATACTATTAGCTTAGCCTTTGGCTTAACCATTGGCGTAACCGTTGGCTTTACCATTGTCGTCACTGTTGGCTTCGCATTGGCGCTACGACTGGCATAACCGTTTTCTTTACCACTGGCTTCAGCATTGGCGTAGTCGTTGGCTTTGCCATTGGCATTACAGTTGGCTTTACCATTGTCATTATTGGCATTAGCATTTTGTTACAATTGGCATTACCGTTGGCGAAACCATCGACTTCGCCATTGGCATTACCATTGGGGTTACCGTTAGCTCCACCATTGGCTTTTATTTGTCATTGGGATTTACCGTAGGCTCCACCAATGGCGTAAACGTTTCTTTATCAATGGCGTTACTATTGGCATTACGGTTGCCTTCACGTTACCGTTACCGTTGGCTTCACCATTGGTGAAACCGTTAGCATTACCGATGGCTTTAGCATTGGCACACAGTTGGCATTACCGTTGGCTTAACCATTAGCATTACCGACGGAAGCCAACGGAATGACAATGTTAACCACTGGCTTAACATTGTCATTTCCGTTGGCTTCACCATGGCCTTATAATTGGCGTAACAGCTGGCTTCACCAGTGGCGTAACTGTTGTCTTCAGCATTGGCGTTGCCATTTGTATTACCGTTGGCTTCACTATTGGTGTTACCATTAGAATTACCGTTATAAATGGTACCATTGGTAATGCCAACGGCAATGGTAAATTTAGCTAAATGAGTATGGTGCAAAACCGGCTTACCACCATTGACTTTATTAAATTGAATTGGTTTTATACAAACGATTCATCCTGATAGAGGAAAGTAGCTTTCACTCCCATGTTCGGTATCATTTCTACCTTGCAGCCACCAGCTCTGACATAAATAATTAGACGAATGTTACCGAACAGTTTTTTTTTGTATACCATACACAAAGCAATAGTTTAATGTCAATCTCATACCTTGATATGACTCACGAAAATAAACGTTTAATTTTACTAATTATTATTTTATCTTAATTGTTCTTTACTGCGACTGAATAAATAGCATATTATTATAAAAATAACATTATTATTTTATCTTTAAAACATATATTATATTAACATTACTATATTGTCTACATAAACAAAAATGTCTTAAAAAAGTAGTTTCGTTTACTTGAGAAATATGAGTCTAAAGTTATGTTTGTTATAAAAATAGCAGCCCGTCCCACCTTCGCACAAAGGTACAAACTTCCATGTTATTATACATGCAAATTTTCTGTTGCATCAATTTATCTATTAACAAAAATCCATCGCGTAGTTTTAAAGATCTAACCATATATTGTATTATACTACGTTCGAAGTTAAAAAAATGTGTAAAAATGTAGTTTGTTTTCTTACGAAATGTGAGTTTAAGGTTTTGTTTATTATAAAACAATTGGATATGGGTTTGACCTATTACGGTAAATGGTCTACCTTCCTATGGTAATGGCATATTTTGTACATTTCAAAGAAAATTAGGAAGCCATTGCAAATGTTTAGACTAGATTGTAAAGTTTTAGAATTGTAAATATTAATATCAAAAAATAGAGTTCAAGTTTCTTAAAAATACATTCTACAATTTGTATAATCGCCTCTATGGTGATATCATAAGGCCCTAGGTTCGTTTCCGGGCCGGGGAAGGCGACAGAAAAAAGGAAACTCTGTAATTATATTTTATAATTGAAACAACTTTGCCTAGGATTGGATACGGCCAAATAGGCTTGCCACCATCACATTGTATGACTTAGTGTTTTTGACTAGTGCTGGTTTTTTTTTATGATAGTGGAAGGCAAAGAAGCTGACGGATATCCTGATGGTAAGAAATTCACGCCGCCTAGAGACACCAAAGATGCTAGTGTTGCGTTGACAACTTGAGGCCGGGATATTAGGCCTCGAGCAAAAGTAAGTTTACCGGCTACCTTACCCTCTAAACCGTAACACGTCAATGGCAAGCGTTAGACGTTATAGTGGCAGGAATAGGTAAGGCGGTAGTACCAAGGACGAGTCGCTGTGAAACTCTACCACCTAGTAGGATATCACGGTGTTAGTGACGGTAAGCCTATGCTCGCCTTTTACGAGCTGCATATCACATTACCCTCCTTCACGTCCCACAGTGGGGTAAAAGGTAATTTTTTTATCTTTTATCGCAAGTTATTGGTAAGTTTCAATTAGAAGGTTTTTTATAAATCAGCTTGTGATTTTATTCTAATTTTACACAACCTTTGGCTGAATCTAGTTGTTTTATTATTTACTGTTCTAATATAAGGACAAGAAATTGGTTTTTATGAATAAAATTTCACTGAACTTGTGTAACGTATATATATAGCCAGGGATATTGGGGTAATAAACTTGAGAAACGGGCAAATATTATTGGTTTCTGTTATAACAGCATATCACAAAGTGATAGGAAACTACAGAAATGCTTTTAGGTAAATTTAACCTCTATATCGTTGTTTTAAGATTTAGATTTGGGCTCTCTATTTTATTAATAATTTGGTTTTCGTACATTGCTGTTGTATGATTTGTATATTAAATTATCATTTCCTATTTAAACCGCAAGCCTTGAACTAATTTGATATTAAGTTTTGAATACATAAACTTCAAAAGAGATTTCCGGAATTTATATCCTTCCCTTCCTTAAGTCATTTTAATATCACTTTTCCGTGGTTTTTAATATATTTTCCAAAATATTAAGAACGTTAAAAATATGGGGATTTTGTATTAAAGGTCGCAGGTCAAAAGCCTAGATCGAAGTATTGATTTAGTTGTGATGTATGTAAAGTTTAAGTAAAACATCTTGTTAAGGTAATTGCTTTTGAGAGAAGATAGTAACTATGAGCACATATTATTTAACGTTTGACTAATTAGTAGAAAACTTTTGGGGTGTGGTGTTATAATCTGTGGGGTAACGCTCGCTGACTGCATTTGTAATAGCGATATCCGAGAAAAAGTGAGATTGAATAAAAGTGTTAGTCTTAAAATGCGAAAGGACATGCTCCGCTGGTTCGGTCATGTGGAAGAAAGGTTGACAAAACAGATATACAATGCGAATGTGGATGCATGTAGGTACATGGGGAGACCAAGGTTGACATTCCACGATCAGATCACTCGGATATTATCCGACTTGACACAAGAGCCTCTGAAACTTGCGTGTTTGTATGAAAAGACTAATGAATGTGAAGGAAACCAGACAGGTTTGTCAGAATCGTGAGATCAGGCAATCGATACTCTCTGGCTACCGTGGAAGAGACTTGGCATGAAGATATATATGTATGTAACTTTTTCCCAAAAGAATGACCTCTCATTTAATATAATAAAAGAGTTTAGTAATTTATAGTTTAACGTAAATTTTGCAAGATAAGACTGTAGCCTAGAATAACTTGTAACTTATCTTAAGATTAACAACATGTAAAATCTGTTTGTTTTCTTTCAAAGAATAAAAACCTATACATATTTGAATTTTTACCTGTGTGGTCTATCGGTTCAGTTGTTGGACTTGACTGCATGAAGTCCCGGGTTGGAATCCGGGTCGGGCAACAAAAAGAAAATAGGGTTTTTCCAATTTTCTAATAAAAAAATGTTACTCGGGACAGGATACGTGCCCGGTTGGCGATAGGGTTGCCGCCTGTCACATTATGGGACTAAGTATCTTCAGCTAGTCGTGGGTGCCCTGGTTGTGCCTCTGCCTCTTCGAGGATAAGGGCGTGAAGATACTTTTTTTCATTCTTTTGATTGCTTAGATAAACGGGTTAAACGGGTCATTACTGTGCTGTGTAGGAAATTGCCCGAACAGCAATATACCGTCTTACGTATTCCTGCCGCCATAATAATAATGATATCTTCCATTCCTGAGGATAGAGTAGCAGGTAGATAGCTAAATAGGCCAAGCACAACCTAATAACATTAACAAACCTGTAAAATCTATGTTGTCTATACCACGGTTGTCTCTAAACTATAGAAGAGACGTTTTGAGGATAAGACACCGAACAATATACTTAGTACCCTGTGGTCGGTTGTTAGACCTAGTATAAACGTAACCATCTACCCTATCCTCTGGACTGGAATATGACAGTGCTAAACACTGTAATCATGGTGGTAGGAAGTAGGGCTGCCGATTTCTACCTGCGTAAATTGCACCACCATACTCTACATCCTTAACCACCTCTACAGCACTTGTTGAGGTTCGCTATCGATAGTGACCCTTTTTTAATCTATGAAAAGGATTTTTATATAAAATATTGCCCACCCGAATCCGTTGTTAGCTTCCGCGTGTGACTACACACCGGTCGCGGACGCGCCCCCTAATCATAGAAGACCCCGCCACGTGTTATCGGATCCTCCGGACCAAATAACCGTGGCGAACGCTTTACTTCCTCCACCTCCAAACCGGAACACGACAAACTCACACCACAACAACATCACACGACATCGTCGCCTCCGGTCTCGGCGACGAAGACCTCTCTTGCGCCCGGCGCCTAACGCCGGGCAACGAGCCGCCAATATTCCTCCTTCCAATCCACCCAGTAACCAGAACGCAGCAACAAGTCGAGGTACGGTCTCCCGGGAGACAACCCTTGGCGCTGGCGTTGTAGGTAACAGCCCCATGCATTTAAATAATGATGTCTCGGGCTGAGCACTCTGCTCAACCCACAAAGCTCGGTGAAGTTGCATAAAATCGCGAGATTAGCAACAAATTAGTCATTAAAAAAAAAATAAAAAAAAAAATATATCACAATTTTGT
>NJDD01002892.1:154865-176333 GCA_002245505.1 Calephelis nemesis
CAAATTAGTCATTAAAAAAAAAATAAAAAAAAAATATATCACAATTTTGTAGCTTCTTATTTCAAATAAAGTCCAAGAAGCTATTTCGTAGCAAAATACGGAGTTCCTTTCCAATTTAATATAATTTTTCCTTCAACGAAGATCGTTGCATTACTTCCGTCACCGACGTTTCCAAGTTTATTCTACTATGAAATACTGTGCAATACAAACTACCGCATAGTTATGCAAATTTTGATGACTTCTTGCAGGGGAGTTTCAACTGTAGTATTGTCAAAATAAGGACAAAATTCCTATGTATCAGTTTCCAATTCAAACATCAAGTACCTGGTATTCATGAGCAAATGTGAGCGGTTAACAATGGGTTCTCAGTTGGCTCATATCTATCGGTTGTGTTGAGACAATCTCTGGGCGTCGCTCAAATACATTGGGGCTAGTTTATAGGGAAATTGTTTAAGTAGCTTTTGTAGCATTGATTTTGAATCTGGCTCTATGAGTGAAATTAATCAAATGCAGTACAACTGCAAAAAACCAACTCGAATTTCTTTGATACGTCGCGACTCGATCATTACTTGTTTTACGAAAAATAGCTAATAAGGTGGATAGTCCAACTCATTAGCTAATATTAACATTATTCCCCATTCTTGATCTGGGTCCCCTGTGTAGAATAGATCATCTGCCTTTCCCACCAGGCAGCTTGTAAGAGGCGAGCGTAGATTTAATGGGTCGCTGCCATCAAGACCACTGGTGGTAGAGTACTATGCAGAACTTGACCGGGTAGGGATCCACCGCCTTACCTATTCCTGCTGCTATAACGACGTCGTCGTGTTCCAGTACGGAGGGTAGGGTAGCCGGTAGACTTGCAAAATAGGCCTAACATTCCAGCATGGACAGTGACGCGCCTATAAATTCTATGTTGTTCATAGGCCACGAAATTTCTAACCATCATGAGAGACGTGAGCTTGTTCACCGTCTTGTTACACAAAAAAAAAATAAAGATGATGAGTATGTTTAATTGTTTGCTTGAATGCGCTAATCTATGAAACTACTGGTCCGATTTAAAAAAATATTTCGGTGTTAGATAGCCCATTTATCTAGGAAGGAGGTTGTATATCATCACGCTAAGTGAAATAGGAGTGGAGAATCAATGAAGAATGTTTGAGATGTCGAAATTGGGGAACTTTTAGCTATTGAGAGCTCCCTGCGCATGCGCTGAGTAAACGGTTAAAGTTTTGCAAAAAAAAAAAATATTATAGAAAAATATTCCTCTTTGAAAGTTCTAGAAATAAGTGCGCAATATAAAATTTGTATCTTTCAATCTTAGCGCACTATAGATAGACTTAAAATAATGCATTATTTGCGAAGCTGTTTTTATAAACATGATGTTAATTCATTCGAACTAATAATGAAACAACTAAATCCAGCCAAAGGTTGAGTAAAATTAAAATAAAATCACAAGCTGAGTTATATAAAACCTACTAATTGAAACTTACCAAGAACTTGCGTTGGAAGTTAAAGTATATGAATAAAAAAATTACCTTTTACCCGACTATGACATGACAGACGTGAAGGAGGGTAATTAATGTGAATATCAGTTTATGAATGTATGTTTGTTTCTGTATGGCGCTGTAGAGAACAAACGTGTTGACTAGTTTTGATAGTTTTCACATAAATCAATTTATTTTAATCACCAGATTAAAGCAAGTCGAAAAATCACTACATCCACATCATCATCCACAGCGGTAACCAAGTGAAAAAAAATAGGTGAAATAACTTAATTGCGGTGTCGTTAAGTAGGTATTACCGATCCGTTGGTAGATTTTATATATTTTTTTAATTTTATATAGACGCGTCATAAGTGACTCTTGTATAATCGATGTAAAATAAACGATTTTCTTTCTTGTAATATTATTTTGTTTATTTTATCAAGTTTAAGTATCATTCCAGAATGTATAATATTTTAGGTTTTTTTAAACAACTATTCTAGATAATCACTAACTTTCTCAACGTAACAAGAATCCGAAACTTGTCTTAAAATTCTTACTAGCGACCCGCTTCCGCTTCATTATTATATTTGAAAAATAATCATAAATATTAAAAGAAAATAATTAAGGCATTATTTATAAAAAAAACAAAAGGCTCGACTTAAAAGAATGCAACAATTTCTGTAGTTTATAACGTAGTCATAATATGTACTTACTGAAACTACAAAAGTTTTATAATCACTAAAGCTAAATACAAACTTTGTGACTTATTGAGAATTTTAACCAAAAATAGCGTTAATTATTACAAAATAATAAATTTGTAAATATTTTTGATCAAATTAAAGAAATTGAATCTAACCCCAAAGGAAGCAAATTATATGCTTGTGTTACGGGAATTAGTAAGCGATTTTAATAAATAAAAATACTTCAACAAATACCACAATAAATTTATTAAATAAATATTTTTAATTCGCAAGTACGAAACTAATGTTCTTAAGACATTTTTGTTCCTTTAGATATTATATATCATTTTGTAATTATCATGTATGTTTTAAAGCTAAAATAATTATGTTATTTTTATGATAAAATATTTATTCAATCGCAGTAAAGAACAATTAAGATAAAATACTAATTAGTAAAATTAAACGTTTATTTTCGTGAGTCATATCAAGGTATGAGATTGAAATTAAACGATTGCTTTTTGTATGGTTTACAAAAAAAAACTGTTCAGTTATCTTTGTCTACTTATTTATGTCAGAGTAGGTGGCTACGGGTGGAAATGATATCACAAATTAGAGTAAAGGCCACTTTCTTTTATTAGAATAAATTGTTTGTTTAAAATAAATAGAATAAAAAAAAGGCAATGGTGATAATTTTGCAGTACACTCAGTTGACTAATTTTAAGCAATTGCTGCCTTCTTTCAACGAATGTTATAGAAAGAGACAAAACACTTTCAATGCAGCTAAATTTGTTTATACACATTTCTACGTTACATTCTACCTAACACTTTAGCCTGTGACCTTGTTGTAAGGCGTAAACTAGTTTGAAATTATACCGGTCGGCGAAACGAAAATAACAGTATGAAATGCGGCGATAACATACAGGGGTTTCATTCTCCCTTCGTCTTACAAATTTTTAATCAGATCACATGTCCAGAGTCGAGTTTGACATTTTTATTTATCAAGAAGTTTTCACTGCAATAAATCCTAGTTTTATTTATATGCAGCTTTATGAGACGTATTTTGGCAAAAAAAGGAAAAAATTGAATGTATTTTTACGAATTGAATTGAATTAATGGGTACATTCTAGACTCCCATAATAATTACTCAATAGTACTACTAAAGTACCAAAATGAAATGAAAAGTGAAGTCTGATTGTTATATATTTTTTTAAATATTTCGTTAAAATGTTGTAAATATTTGGTTAAAAACACGAATTAATTGTCTACAAATCAAGCAATGGAAATTGAGTATTGCCAGAGATGAAAAGCTTTTTTTCCTTAAAATATAAGTAATAATGTAATTAAAATATTTTATTTACCCCTATGCAATAAAATTTATCCATAACATATTATGTCAGCTTTTATACTAAAAGTTTTACGTTTTGGGAAAATATGCCACCATATGATGCCACATAATATGTATGTGTATAGGGGTATTTGACGTGTCAGTATATACATACACATTATACACTGACATGTCAAACTCATACCACCCCTCTTTTTGCATCGGGTGTTAAAAAACATTATATGTGTATTTTCCTCTTTTCTACGAACATCTTGTACAGATTTTTTTAAATAAGCGGGTTTAAATGAACGCTATTTTGTGGATCTACACAATATGTTACAAACACGTCAGTCATTGAGCTGTCAAAAACTAAAAATATTTAAAATTTAAATGTAGACCGTACGCGTTGATTTCCGATTTCAATTAAGTTCGCGCCGTATGGAAATGAATGATCAGGCATATTGTAAAAGAGATTTCATTATTAATACTAGTGAAATGTTTAAGGGGAAGCATGCTTAAAAGTTTATTGAATATTTTAAATTTCTACTTAATTCGAATGTATACTTATATTACCTTAATTAGCTAACTTTTTTGGCAGTAACAAAATCCATATAAATCATTTATGTTTATAGATACACTAGCTGACCCGGCAGACGTTTTTCTGCTATATTTTTAAAAGCTGCGTAAAAACCTGTCGAGATGAGGCTTTTTGTGCGCTAACCCACTCGCTTGCAATAATTTGTATTGTATCTGCATGCCTTTTTTTACTGACACTACTACAATTCCCTGCCAGTTGACGAGTACAGCAGCTGTTATATGACTTGCAGTCGAGGCAAACGTCAACAATTTATCATACATACAATTCCTGAGGTATCTTCACGCCCATATCCCCGAAGAGTTAGACAGAAGCACAACCAGGGCACCCACAACTAGCCAAAGGCACTGAGGTTTCACAGTAATGTCGGTGGCAAGCCTATCGCCAAACAGGCAACGTTATTTTTATCAGAAAATTTATAACACAAATTTTCTGTTTTTATTGCCCGACACGAGTATCGAACCCGGGACCTTGAAAACTCAAGTCCGAGATCTGACTGCTATACCACAGAGGCGATTCGATTCCGTAAATATCGATAGATATTTATATAACATATGACTACTTTTTTTAACTTCATCAATAAAAGTTCCGCATCTTTCCAACTCCATGTTGAACTAAATGCGTCCACTCACGGACGTAGCAATGGCGCCCAAGTGTCTAAACTTGCGGGGCCTTCATGCATAGAATGAGATAGTCGAGAGTTTCGCTAATTAACTCAAACCTTGCTTTTAAGCAGCTTATCCAACGCTACATTAGGATGTAGTAGTATGTGTAGGGAATACCTACACACACTCTTCTTTCTAAATTCGCGGTATACATTCCATCCCAACTATAGCACAGTGTACCATACCTTTCTATAAACACCCCACATGCATAGGTTTGTTAATTTTTGTTATGAGGTATCAAGGAGTGCAAACTTCTTAGTATTTTTTTATTTTTTGTTTTCAACTCGTAAAGCGATATACAGAATACAACTACCTAGAAAGCTTCAACGTATTTCCCCAGCGATGTACCTTGCATTCCAGCTAAATGCACTATGTATCAGCTTTACATAGTTCGGTAAAGTTGTAATAATCACGAGGAATAAAAAGAAAAATGAAATTTTTAATATGTTGCATATTAGCCATTTCAAATAAAAAAATATGTTCCCAGAAATATCTTTCTATAAACATCCCACATGTATAATTTTGTTAAAATATCAGGAGCGCGGAATAAAAACAAATTACCGATTTTGATGAAAGTAGATGTGCATAAAGTCAAAGACTCGCATTCAAACAAAGGTGATTTTATTCAAAAATTAACCTTAAAATGCTGTTATGGGGATGTTTGTATGGAAACCTGTTCTAAGCTGATGAACATACATCATTAAATAGCAAAATGAGCTCCTACAGTCAGTAAAATGACCCATTAAATTGGGCTATGATAATGTCATTTACTGACCTTTATACGACATGTTAAAGAAGACTGTGGTTCTAAACGCGGTAAGTTTACTATATTATTATTTGTTCTTATTGCCAGCACTGTTCTAACAATCCAGGTATCGAAATTAATAGCGGTTCTAAAGGTAATTACATCCCTTCGCCACAACTATGAAGAAATGCATAAAAATTTAAGTCCGTTCAAGGAGTATAGCTTTGAGGGTATTACTTCGCCTTAAATCCCGACCAAGCAATGGATGCAACACATCGAATAGCAAATTGGTAGTCATTAGCTTCTGCGAGAGGTCGATTTGATAGAACGTGAATTTTTCAAAGATTGAACACCGGTGTTAGTAATAGGAAGTGAAAATCTTACGTGTGCTACGATTTTATACTTAGCTTTTGCCCGCAACTTAGAATACTTGTTGGCTTTTTCGTTGTTAGCGATGGTAACGGAAAATTTACCCGGTGTATAAGGCATCTTAATTGTTGACTTGAGTTATGTGCTACTATATATATTACTACACACAATTTTATACATATCTAAAAAAACAGTTTTGGGAGCTAGAATGGAAAACAGCGTACGGTAGAACTTTTCGTTTGACTTATGTGTTACTATAGATCTACAAGTCAGCTTTTCACCTGAGTTTTTGCAAGCCTGGCCAGGTCATTAAAGTGTTACAGGAAAAATAACTGCACGATATCCGTCTTATTAACAATCACGAAGTAACATAAATCAAGGTTCAATTTGTTATTGCAGTCTTTATAACGATGTGATTCAGACTATAATATCAACATAATTTTACTCCTACTGTACACTATGTTTATTAATACAACGGTATAGGTATAGTGTGCACTAATTGGTACACTCTTATTTTTGATGGCCTTTCATGTAAATTTATTCAAAGTTTTTTTAGCTATTATTATCATTATAAATGTGATACTAATAAATAAATTTGTTTGTCGTTTACTCAATTGAAAACAGTTAAACTTATTTTGATTATATTTAGCATGAAAATAAGCCCAACTATAAAGAAAAACATAAGCTATTTTCATACCGATATCTTAGGGTACCTAAAAGAGAACCAAAAAACAACAATTATCTAATAATTCATTAGATAGAAACAAAATCGAATGAAATCGTTTCAGAAAATGAATTTCTAATTTTTTTTGAAATAGTTAAAAAGTATTTGCTTAAAATTAATTTGTGAAATATCTAAGAAACCGAAAAAACATTACAGTTAGTTTTTTTTCTGTTTGCATAAACAATTTATGTAAATTGTTTGTTCAAAATTAATTCAAAAAACATCTACGAAACCAAATGAAGCCATTCAATAAAATTGTAGCAAAGTAAATTTATCAAAAGTGTTTCTTTAAAATTAATTCAGAAAACTCGACGAAACCGAATGAAGCCATTCCAGAAAATTAATTTCCTTTCGGCAAAATAATGTCCACCTAAGAAAAGCATCTCAAGAACTTTATGTCCAAGCATTAAGTGTTTAGTTAGTGAATTGACTATAAATATAGGAGTCGATAAATCGACTAAGGCCAGTTAGTCCGCCAGTTTAAATTAGGTTAATGTTTGCCTTCCATTAATTCAAGTAGCAAGTCTAAGTTATTGGCGACGGAAGTTGGGAGGTCTATTTATGTAATGCTTTATATTTTAGCCGGCTTGGTTATCTATTAATGCAGTATTTTTATCGGGTATGTTTATTAGAACATTGGTTAAGAATTTAATACTATAAAGTTAGCAACAAAAAAAAGTTTTCTTAACGCATTTAAAAAAATGAAAGATTTTTTTATTTTTTTGTGTCTTTCTTTCTTTCACATTTAATTGGTACTCGATACTCTCTACCTACCACGTAAGGGACTTGGCGTGAAGATGTGAATGTAAGTAAATGTACTGTTAATTGGCCAATATCAAACCAATTTTAAAATTAAATTTTTTGGAAGATCGGTCATGATGTCAAGGTGGTCCAATATTGATTTTATTATTATCCGACTACTGGTTTTTAATCGTACCTACTTAATAAAGTACCATTTTTAGTTAGGTTATGATGTTTTTGACTATATTATTAATAATAATGTCATTAACATAGCATTAAACGTATATTAACAGTATAATTGCAAATTATTTGAGATCCCAAAAGTAATTTGCTATTATACTGTTAATATTTATTATTATCCGATTAGTGGCTTTTAGTCGCACTTAATAATGTACCACTTTTTGTTAAGTTATGATGTTTTTGATTATTAGATTAATAATGATGCCATTAACATAGCATTATTAACAGATATAACAGATTAACAGATTAACTTAAAATGACTTGTGGGATATTGATAAAAATTATGTGAGACCATCTTAGAATCATAACTACCTTCAGAAAAAAAAACAAATCAAATAGAGACGAGGTGATGAAGTTATTGAATTATATTTTTTTGTGAGAGATCAGCATTTAACCACACGGCTCTCCTGATGGTAAGAGATAACCGTCGCCTATTGAAAACAAAATTTTTTACGACATCTTTTGAGTAAATTTATGAGATCTTACCGAATTCCCCGTATTGGTCAGTAAGTATCTTCACGCCCAGATCCCCGAAGAGGTAGGCAGAGGCACAACCAGGGCACCCATGACTAACCGAAGACACTAAGTCCCACAATGTGATAGGTGACAAGTCTATCGCCACCCGGGCAGATATCCATTCCCGAGCAACTTTTTTTTATTTGAAAATTGTAAAAATCAAATTTTCTTCTTTCTGGAACACGGAACGGGAATCGGACGCGGGACCTCATGCAGTCATGTCCAACACCTGGACCCGCATTGGTGAGTAAAGTAGACCATCTAACAGGAACGAATAAGACCAATGGTGGTAGAGTGCTGTGCAGCAGCTTGCTCGGGTAGGGATTGCCACCTTGCATGTTACAGGTGGTCGCTGTCCTGGGGCTAGGATAGAAGGCCTATTGTGTAGTCGGAGGAGCCTATTTGCGTAAAAGGTAGCCGGAGGATAGAGGTAGAGTACCGGAGTCAGATGGTACAAATTAACTGTGTTTATATTACCAACAACAAAATACAGCAATTACAAATAACACAAACATGAGAGATATTTAGAACATACACTGGTGTAGACAAATTAATTACAAAATGGTTTCCCCCGTGTTAGTATGGCCTTCTTTGCAAAATAGACCACCTGCCTTCCTGCCAGGCAGCTCGTAAAAGGCGAGTATAGGCTTACTGTCACTAACACCGTGACAACTGGTTAGGTTGTAGAGTTTCGCCACGACTCACCCGCATTCGTACCACCGCCTTACTTATTCCTGCCGCCATAACGTCATGACGTGTTTCGGTTTGGAGGGTAAGGTAGCCGGTAAACTTAATTTTGCTCGAGGCCTAACATCCCGGCCTTAGGCTGGCAACGTACCATTACCACCTTTGGTGTCTCTAGGCGGCGTGAATTTCTTACTATCAGGAAATCGGTCTGCTTGTTTGCCAATACCATTAAAAATATAGATACACGTTTATAGGCATTTTTTGTAAAAGAACTTTATAACGTATAATTATAACGTAGGATGTTTATTTTTGATTACGAGTATAAACCTCTTATTAATAAACATGGACTAACGTAGCAGTAAAATTAAGTTGATATCATAATCTTTCACATTGTAATAAAGACTATAATCCCAGGTTGAAACTTGGAATACTTTACTCTGTGTGTAATAATAAGACGGTTAATGTATAAAATTCCGTTAGAATATTTTTATTTAAATTTTTTAAGGGTTTAAGCACTAGGATAGAATGGTGTTTTTTTAATAATATTCAAATAGCTTCTGTAAGTGTTGCCGGAACAAAGATTAAAGCTTGAATTATTTATAACGACATATAAAAGTTGAACGGGCAACTTTAATGCACTTGCCGAGAAGTAATCTTTTGCGCTCTAGAGAAGAATTTATTTAAGTGCCTGTGCCACAATTAGCTATAGTTCAAGCTTAAAGATTTAAGTGCTGTTTAATATTAAAACAGATTTGTCTAACGTATACCTACGTGTAACTCCATCGACCAACCGCGAGGGTCGGGTTCGATTTCTGACGAAAAATATCTACAATGCCGGGTTCAAGTGCTTTTTAAATTTGTTCTGGTATAAATTGAAGTGACTTTTTGTGTTAAAATCTTCGAAAACACCCTTAACATAAGCACATAATTCGCTTACTTTTGGAGTCAGATTTAATTTGTGTAACTTGTCCAGGGATTGTCCAGGTTTCAGGTACTTATGATATGGCCTTGCATGCTTTTTTTAATATTTTATAATCGTCAACAAAAAATAGCCATACTTGCTAGCCACTTCGCTTCAGGATCTCGGTGGTGACAGGCGACCCAGTTCTTGCTGTTAACTACTGCAGGATTGTGGAGGATAACTGATTACAGGATTAGTAATTGGGTGACCAAAATGGTAAAGCCTTCCTACCAACTTAACTTAACTTCGCAGTCTAATCAGCTTATCACATCCTGGCTTATAAGGGATATAATGTTGCATTAAAAAGATTTTTTATTGCAATAATTGTGCTAAAACCGATTTTTTTGTAATTCTTTCGTATAGAAAAATATAGTATACTAGAATTCAAAAAATAAGCATGTATTTTTAGCTAAAATAAGATTCTACCAACGAAGTAACGAGTATAGTAATGTTATTTTTATTATTAATCAACTCTCCCATCAGAGAAATAAATGTAAATATCCCATTGCGTTACCCACACGCTCCTTTCATTAGTGCACAAGGAAAGTGTATATTTCCATTTCACTTTAGTAATGAGTCGTGCAGCGGTTTTGTAGCTCAAGAGCTTGCGATATGATACCCATTCACAAAAATTCAATTAAATTCCAAATACATATAAATAATACAGCTAAATTTCAATAATTATAGTAAAAATACAAAAAATGCTGTACCGTATCGTACCAACAATATATTTAAAATATAATTTCTGCCGTGTAACTAAGCGTTTTTTAGTTCTACGTAGGGGTGAAATAGTAACATTACGCGTATATAATACTTTCAATCCTTTTTAATTTTTCTTCGGATGGGTGTATGGGCCAGGCAATTTATTTATTTGGGTCTTTTAACAAACGAGATCTTATATACACTCAATTTCTTTTTCTCCTTAAAATATATCTTTGAGTAAAAGTTCTGAGAACAGGATGTATTATGAGAAGGTTATTGAAATGCTGTCAGATGAAAATAAATAAATATTGTTAATAAAGAAAGGAACGTAATTGTAGCATAAAATACTTTATTTATAGTATTTCTTTGTAACATATTTAAATAATCAATATAGATGTACTAATATAAAATTGAACAAAATTAAGGCGATGGTTTGTATGACTAAAACTAATGAATTCCAAAAGCAGATGTTTGTACTAGTCTCTATTTCAACTTACTTAATTGTAAAAGTCAGCAAACATTACAGTGTTTTTATCTCGTAAATAAATATGTTATAAACTATCGTGGCTAATTATGTGTGTTGCAGTTATCATTAGTGGTATTAGGTAATATTTTTATTAAGCTTAATAATTGTGCATAGTAGTTTATAAATAAACAAAACCCAGAACATCTCAATTGCAGGTCGGTAAGGCTGACAGGTTTCTTACCACTAGGATATTTGTTTTGGTTTCCACTGCCATTATAATGGAAACGCTTGTGTAGACTAGTTTAAAGTAAAGCGTTTTTCGAATTGACTGTATGAGGTACCAGGCTCCATTTCTAGGTCGGGCATCTTTAAATGTGTTTAAACTTTTTCATTAAAACAAATTTGCCCAGGATTGGATAATATAGTAGTGTATGGGAGGCAACATTTTATTGTGAAACTAGGTCGTTACTTTAGCAAATCATTGTTTTTTTTCCGACCTCTGCTTACGTATTAAAAAAAAAGGTTTAGGTACAAATAAAATTCAAAACGGTCACTCAAACACGACGTCAGCTCTTATTCTATGATAATAGTTTTGCCCTATCATTATGTGTAAGTGGACCGCACACCTTAATTGGATATTAAATTCAATATTACACAAATGTCCTTTCCATATATTAAATATAGTATTCACGCTATTTGCTAAAAGCTATGGTACTAATATCTAGTAATTGATTTTCATTGAAAACATTAATAGAAATAGGTTGTTGTGCATTTATTCAATACTAGACGATCCGGCGAACTTCATATCGTTGGACATTAACAACTACTAACAGTTGGTATGGACGAATTTTCTAGTGTGTTTTTTCCACTTTCCCTGCAATTTTCGTGGTATTTCTATTCATTTAATCCTTCTCCTGACAATAACTAATATATCAACAAAATAATTACCAAAGTTGGTCTATCAGTTCAAGCTTGATACGATGAACACGCGAAATGGGGATTAATTTTTATTAATATAGATGTACCTATTTAATGTAGTTAATTATTATTAAGTTCAGTTGTTTATTCCTCCCGTAAAGATTTGTTATGTCATAGAGATGAGAATTGATTAAGAATTTGTTAACAACAAAACAGGAAAGTATATTATAAGCATATATATAAAGATTTTTTTTGTTATAAAACTAATGGTATATATTTATACCTAATACATATTTGGGCGGAGCAAACAAGCAAGTTTATTATAATTGTACGACGCGCGGTTGCTGCGCTTCAATTACTTAATTATTGGAAAATTGGACTGTATATCCATAAAGGTTTTGGGGTTGTTTGTTAGTTTGATTTACATACATACATACCAATCTTCACAACACACACAACAAGACACAAGTCTCTTACGGAGTAGGCAGAGAAAATCGAGTGCCAAACCTTACGATTCTGGCAGACCTGCCTTGCTTCCTCCACATTCATTATCCTTTTCACACAAGTCACAAACACGCCGGTTTTGGAGCCTCTTGATCACCTTCGCCTACCACTATGATCGTGGAATGTCAACCTAGGTCTCCCCGGGTACCTAAATTTGATTTAGTTTCCTTTAAATCGATTTAAGGATTTGTGTACACTGATTGCTTGCCGCCTAAACAGAAAATTATGTTATGAATGTCATCACCTTTTTCTGCCTTAAAAGTTAGAATTTTTATTCCAATTATTCACACCGTATACTGTATACAAAAAAATGACAAAAATATACTTAGATACCCTTCACTCTAATTTTGAATCATTAGGGGTAGAATAAGCAGACATTTTTTCTAAGTTAATATCTACGTCATATGTATATCAAATGAAATCGCTATCCTTCAAACAGTATGGGTGATATGCGTTGATAGATCATTCAGTAACTTTGCTTTTTGTATTTATAAAAAAGAAATTGTGTTAATACTTTAGAGATGTTTCATTTAACTTACTTAGACTGCCAGTAACACAATAAATAATGTACCATTAGTAAAAAATCGATACTTTTCTTATGATAATGGCAAACAAGCAGATGGATTTCTTGACGGTAAGAAATTCACGCCGCCTAGAGACACCAAAAATGATATTGTCAGTAGAAAGTACTGATGAAAAAAATGCAAAAAAGTATAACTAATAATTTAATCCATGCATAGCTGTTAATGTCAAGAGGTACGAAGTTCTCCGAATAGACTTGTTATTATTAACTTAAAGTAAGCAAAACAAACATACAAATGACATACTTACATTAGTCTATTACTGTGAATTTCAGGCATCTGAATGTATGTGTGCCTCAAGAATACATTAAACATCGGTGTATAAATGTCTCGGTGTTTAAATATTTGCATATAAGAGTGTTAGGGGAGACCAAGAGGGGAATTGTACAGTTACTCAAGCGATAGGTATTTTTTTTGCTAGAGATCCATCAGCTTTTTAGCAGTATTAAAGAATAAGGACGAAATAATACATTCGCTTCCTGTATACATTTTATTATTTTTTATTTGAAAGAGCACATTCGAAGTCAAACTCAAAATCTATTTATTCACATGGATCTATACAAAGATTCTTGTGACGCGTCTATATAATTCTAAAAACTGTCACCGGATCGGAACGCGGCCACACACCGAGAAGATCCGGGGAAAGAAACTTCACGGGCTTGTCTTTTTTTCTTATAAATAAAATTTACAAAAGTATAATATTACATTTAATCAATTTTTAGATATTGTATGAGGAGCAATTAATCCCAAGCATTTCTGTCTTCTAAATATTCTTAAATCTTATAATAACCTTCACCATACAATTTAGATTTAATACATTTTTAAAATTTATTTAATGGTAAGTCTTTCATTTTCGAGGTGGTCCAATTGCCGCCAAGTCTGAATGTGATAGTGGAATCACAGTGGTATTGAGTTAAAAAAGTATCCTCATGCCCATATCTCAGAAGGATTAGGCAGAGGCAAAACCAATGCACTTGACCCGACGAATAGTCAGGATACTAAGGAAAATACTAATTTTTGTGTACATAGATGTCATACCTACTTATCAAAATCGAAGTCGGCTTTTTGCAGTTTTATTGCGATAACAATATTATTTCTAAGAAAGTAAGTTAATGTGTATTTGAACGCTCATATTCGCAAATAGGTAGGCAGAGGAACAATCGGGACAAACACCCACAATAAGCCGAAGGTACCCAATCCCATAATGAGAAAGGTGACACAACAATAGCAAACAGGCACTTTCAGCGTGATGATCCGGGTCTCCTATGTAGAAAAGACCATCTGCCTTCCAGACAGGATCTCGTAAGAGGCGAAAGAAGGTTGAATAGACCATTACCAATAAGATCTCTGGTTGTAAACTGCCATGCAGCAACTTGTAGGAGTAGGGATCCACCGCCTTATTTATTCCTACCGCCGTAATGACAGTGTCATGTTCCGTTTTGAAAGGTAGGTAAATTTGCACAATTGCACACCTACAATATCTATAGTGTCTGTAGGCAACGGTTATCTCTTACCTATAGATATATTCTCACATAGAAAAACTAATCGCTATCAAATATGTTTTTAATGGATATTCAAAAAAAATTAACTGCATCAAAATCCGCTCTTCCGCTAAAAAACTTCTATGCCACAGATTAACAAACAGCACGTACAACTTATATCGCTCCACATTTCAACCCCGATATAGAGAATGTCGGGGATGAAAATAGTCCATATCAAAAAGTAGCCAAAAATACAAAAAGTATTTAGAAAAATCTGAAAAGAAGCCTAAATACGTCTCTGGCTCGTAGTGCAGGGTTTCCCCGAAATTGTACCTATAAATGCTTCCCGTAAAAGTGTAGTGCAGCGTCTCCTAGACAGAGATGGAAATAAAAAGTATCTTCATGCCTATATCCCGACGAGGTAGGCAGAGGCACAACCAGGGCACCCACGACTAGCCGAAGACACTAAGTCCCACAATGTGATAGTTGGCAAGCGTATCACCAACCGGGCACATTTCCAATCCCGAGCAAATTTTTTTATTAGAAAACTGGAAAAACCCAATTTTCTTTTTGTTGCCCGACCCGGGATTCGAACCCGGGACCTCATGCAATCAAGTCCAACAACTGAACCGCTAGACCAGAGAGGCGAATGCTCTCCATAAAACAGTGAAATAAAAACAAAGACAAATCTGCAGACTACAACTAGATGTATTATAAATCAGTTGGGCCATCCATTAAATATCAGCCGATTATATCCAGCCTCCTGAACATAGGTCTGCCGCAAACATCACACAACAACGAGCATCGGTGTTGAAATCTGTTTGTTGAAAATTCGTGTCGGTTTTGATGATTTATTATATCATACCAAACTATCAAATAAATCGCTACTAAAATATTGGATTCGTATATTATTCGGTCAAGCTTGCTCATCAAGTCTACTTACTATAACCTACCATGTTGTTACAATTTCCATTTATTAAATAACAAAAAAAGGGTTGCACTCCGGGAATGCCGGCAGAAGTGAAAACATGAATATTAACGTTGTGTATTTTTGATATTTTGGATTGGTAATGGAATAATTTTGCACGAATTGCTTTAATTATCAGCATGAAAGTACTTTAATTTATGTGGTAGAATACAATATTCATTTATTGCCCTATCGTACACAAACGTGACAACACGAACTTTAGCGCAAACGTCCTGCGCCGTATTTCGAATTTTTGTCTAACGAATCAGGTCACGTGTCCTTAAGAGTTTACAAGTTTTTACCCAAACCAAAAAAGTACGCAACGCCGCTAAAGAAATTTTCACTTCAAAAAATATAATTTAAAATTAAAAGAAGAAACAAATAGAAGAAAAAGATAGAAGAAAGAGAAGAGAAAGAGCAAAGTTTCGGTTCTGTAAAAATGGCTGATAAAATATTGAGAAAACGCCTACATAACGCGAATGCGAAGAGATGTAGGTGCCTGGGAATATCGAGGTTGGAATTCCACGTCCAAATCGCTCGGGTATAATCCCTGTGTGGATCAGTGTGGTGTCAAGAGTCTCGGAAACCTACAGGTTTATGTGCAAACTGATTGCAGACGAAGCTAGGCAGATCTGTAAGGATCTTGCCACCTGGCACAGTATATTCTGTGCCTACCCCGAAAGGTACTTTGCATAAATAAGTGTTTTGGGCAGTATACATTATTTAGGAAATTAACACAGGAAATAGACACCCCCTATTAATGCTATAAATGTGAAAATGCATCGGCTTGCACGCATGAACCGCTTTTACGTAAAATTGGTCAAAACAAACTACTAACTTACGCTTAAGCGAGTATCGACAGCAAATTTTAATAAATTATAACTTGGAAATAGAATAAAAACACAGCCTAATTTTTATCCAAATAACATAATGAGTTCTCCGAAGAGATCTACCTTTCCTTTCCGATGTCTTTGAAGGCAAATTTTAGCAAAAGTAGCCCATTAAGTATATTTTTGAGGTGCATAACCTGAGACTCTGAAAAAGTTTTAAGCCCTGCAAAAAAACCATAAAATCGCTTGTTTATATTTTTAATTTAAAGTTGAAAATTGAAGTCATAACAATTATTCGCAGAAAGTAAAATTTTCACTTTACACTTAGATTGCCATAATTCAAACGTAGCGGAAAGGTACAACTCGTGGCTATGCAGATATAAAAACAAAAATCCAATATGTCATAAACATTTTTTTATAATTTTATTAAGTTGTTCAGGTGGAAAATACTTAAAACCACATCAAAAAAATAATAAGTCGAAAACTTTGCAAAATCGACTAATTAATATGTAAGTAACCTAAGTAGAAAATGAATTTGGAATAGTTGTCACTGCCGTAGAAGCCTTATTAAATTATCCTAAAGGCGATCACATCGAGGCCATTTATATATTATAGGTATATTGTAATTAAATAGCTAAAATATAGAACTAGCATTCACTGATATATCTATTAATATTATTAATTGTGTACAATTTTATCAAAAGTACCTTTGAATGTATATAGTTTTATGTTAAATCGTTTTGTAATTTTAAATACCCGTGTGTTTTGTGTCGGCTTTTAGTTTTTTTTCGACCAATTAGATTTATGAATTGACCAATGGTGGTGTTTAAAAATATAAAGCAAATTTGGCTGGAAGATACAGTTTTAAAGAGAAAATTTACGTCTTTGTAGTGGATGCTTAAAAATACTTTCATATTTTGCTGTACCATGAAAATCAATAAAAGGTATAACAATTTGACTGTTCCTAAGTCGTTTAAAAGTCAAAACAACATGACTTATACACAGTATTTCTGTAGACATACCAATTTAGTCACTTTTACCAGCCTGTTTTTTTTTTAGTTCAAAACATTGTGCGAATAAAATAATGACACAAATTTACATTTTTTATAATATCCTATCATTAATTAGTATTTATTAGTAGGGGTGATTCGGATACTCCAAAGGGTGTCCTATCTCTGAACTTCCGCATGACACTACTTTTGGACAATCTGTATATATAGCATAATACAAAATTTTGCCCCATTATATCAACCGCAGTGGTCTATGAGGTATATAATATGAGACATAATGTTTTTTATCTGATAACATTTAATACAATAAAAAAAGTAAAATACCTATATAAATAAAAAAATAAGAGTACCTATACTTTTTTAATTTTAACATTTTTTAACATTAAGTGAAACAACCTCTCTGAGAAAAACTAAAAAGAACGCTTCATTTTATTCTTTTAACTCGTTCTGTTGTCCATTTGTTTGGAGTCAATAAAATTTGAACAGGAAACGTACAAGTCGAAAAGAAATTAGGTCCGAAACTAGGAAACTGAATTTATAGACGCCAAAACAGTTTGACCATTATTCAAGTCGCTGTCAGGACTTTTCCGGAATAATTTTTGCTTGTCAAGTTTTTAGCTTTGAAATGATTTATGTTCATTCCTTTTTCATTTCAAACACAAATTCATTCTTCAATATTACAAAATTGTTTCTAAGAAGATGTTTTCGTAATTTTAATCGTAGTAGGTAATAAATTTTTTCATAACTATGAAATCACGTGTCGTATAAAGGTATTTTTCCGTGCAAGCGTGAGTGCATACATAAACAATAATGCTTAGACAAACAAGTAGGCTAAAATTGAGTAGTGTTTTTCTGAAAATGTTTTCAAATTTCAGACCAGGGGGGTTACCATAAGCTCTTAAAACAGTATTATTTCAATAATACTCATTGTCATCGGAAAAAGACAACCTTATGACGTTGCTAAAATTGCTTATAAAGGCGGTCATTTAGCAAGATGGAAATAATACTGCTATAAGCGTTCATGGTAGGGCCCCTGAACGTTTTTAATTTCACAAGCTGTTCTCAGGGGTGTCATCCGTGCTTATATTAAATCTGATTGCGTGATGTCGTAGACGTAGCTTAATGTAGTATGTAGGTAATTTCCTTCAGAAATAAGGCTCTTAAAGGCAAAAAAGATTTTGTGAATCTGTATGTAGCTTCGGAGATGTATGAAATAAGAAATACTTTTTAGTGTCATGATAGTTTTAGAAACAAAGTATCAAGATATATTCGATTGCAAAAGCGACAAAAATACACCTATTGAATTACAATAGAACTTAATTTTCCTAGCCTCAGTTTCGCATCACATAATTAAGTCTTCAGACAGCATATATTTATTACAGAATATCATGTCTGTTTATTCTACTACTGTAGTTTGTAGCTTTAATGTGGATATTCCAGGATTTTTTATAGTGTTCCAGCAATATTCAAACGTGCAGTCACACTAAAGCTACAAACTCGAGAGGTATCGAGCAAACTAATCTGGTGCACCTGTTACAAGAAAAATGTTGGCTTTACACGCCACTCGACCTTTAACTTTCAAACTATTAAGCAAGTAGATTAAAAATATTAACCACATGCTGAGATTTATGTTACGAGGTCTATTTTGTATGATTTTTTTACCATGAGTTGAAGTAGATTACGTTTAATATTTTACGTGTCTATAGCCTATAATCTATAGTCTTTAAGGCAAGTGGGTTTCACTCCGTAGTTTAAAAAGACTTAGGTGGTTTGGTTTTACATCAGAACCAGTTGTGAAAACTATACCGTCGTGATTACGATACGCTTAACGCTATTTGAGTCTTCAACTAACGTCTTAAGTTTCAAATTTGATTGACATGCGTGAGTTTTCAAGTAAATCGTGTCTCCTCGCTCAGCGCAACAAAAGCCTTTGTTGCATATCTAAAAATTCAAGTTTTCTTGATTTTAGGTATGCATCAGTGCGTCTTCTGTAAATAGTGTTATTACCTACTTAATCGGTGCTTAAGGCCTGGAATTTGATTTTCGCAATTTCCAAAAGAGACTCTAAGTAAGCGATAAAATAAATAATTTATGGGTTGGTTTATTTTGGTGCTCACGATAGTGGTCTCTGGTTATTCTCTAAAAACTTCAAAATATAGTATAGTGGGTGCCGGCCTATATTGATAGCTTATAAGTAATATAGTATAGTGTTTCCTGTTTTCTCGCAGGTGCCCCAATTATGACAATAGTGAAATCGCCTCTGTGTTCTAGCGGGCTAGCGTCGGACATGACTTATTGACACTGACGATATTTGTCACTTCGTTTAAAATTTGTCGTATTCGTATCTTTCTTTCTTTAAGTTTTGGCCTTCACGTTAGTATATAGCCATTAGTCAAGTAAAAATTTGCATCGAATTTTATATCAATTTCAATTAATTATAATTAGTCATCAGTCATACGTCGTCAGGAAGTCATGTCAGGCTCTTGGGTAAAGCGGTTGCTCATTACACAAGCTCTTTAATGAGATTTGGCGGCAACGAGGAAATACACGATACGCTAATTTCTTAATGATTATTTCATTTGTGCTCTTTCACTAAACAAAATTGTACAAAATGCCACCAAAATTGACTAATTTCACTCAATATTAACACGAAATTCAATAATTATGAAAAAACGTCGACAATCTTTTCTCTCGATGGAGCCAAAAAACCTGTCGACGACTTCAGGTTCATACAACCTATTCGTATCTTGTAATCCAAGAAAGACTGGTATTGAAGGAAAGTGTTGGTACTAAAATGAGAAAGGGCATGCGAATGTGCATAAATTTAGGTACACGGAAGACCTAGGTCGACATTCCACGATCAAATTGCTGAGGTATTATTCGAGAGTAGGTTCGAGAGTCTTCGAAACCAGTGTATTTGTATGAAAAGGTTATAATGTGGAGGAAGCTAGAAAGGTCTGCAAGTATTATGAGATTTGGCACTCGAGACGAGAGAGAGAAATTCCCGCCGCCTAGAGACACCTAAGGTGGTAATGGTGCGTTGCCAACCTGAGGCCGGGATGTTAGACCTTGAGCAAAAGTAAGTATACCGGCTACCTTACCCTCCGAACCGGAACACGTCACGACGTTATGGCGGCAGGAATAGGTAAGGCGGTGGTACCAATCCGGCTGAGTCACTACGAAACTCTACCACCTAGTCAGACGTCACGGTGTTAGTGACAGTAAGCCTTTGCTCGCCTTTTACGAGCTGCCTGGCAGGAAGGCAGATGGTCTATTCTTCAAAGGAGCCCGGACCAACACGGGGAAACCTCTCTCTACCTACTTCGTAAGAGACTGCATTAAGAACATACATTGTTAGTACGTATGTGTTTGTCACTTTGTCTTCCGAGCCTGAATATGGTGACCGTTAAACTTAAGTACTCTCGGCTTAATACCCCCAGCCTCATATTGGCAATGCACCAACACTACACGGATTTAATATTCATATTCATAAATTCACATTTATTTATTTGCAAAGTGTGGGTACCGAAATAAAAGGAATTACAGTATTATCATATCTTGTCAAACTTTACTTAAAATTATATATATAGCTCCAAACACAATTTTAATAATTCTAATTATTATTCATTATTAACAGTAAAATCCAATTGTGTAATACTTAATACATGTTTATATAATATTATTTGTTATTTATTTATTATTTTCAATTTTCTAATAAAATTAGCGTTGCCCGGGATTGGATATGTACCTACCCGGTTGGCGATAGGCTTGTCACCTATCACATTGTAGGACTTAGTGTCTTCGGCTAGTCGGTTGTGCCTCTGCCTACACCTTCAGCGATATGGGCGTAAAAATACTTTTTTATAATATCTTTATCGTATGACACTTATAAATCTATAATTTAATTAAGTAAATAATTAAAGAGAATTATAATAATATCATCGATAACGGTTGTAATATCGTTGATATCGAGTTATATTTCATTTATACATGACTATTTAATTTATTTAGTAGCAATTAATATGTTGAGAATACTTTAAACATAAAAACTAATGTACTTAATAGAACTCAATTATGTTAAATATCATTTCATACACTTGTTTATGTCAAGCCGACGAATAAAAAAATGTAATGTCCATTAATAAGTAAATAGGTAACAGACAACGTCAAACAATTAAGTAATAAAAGAAAATGTCAAAAAAATGGGGACGGTGTTCTAAGACGTGGTTTAAATATACCATACGAACCAACACTCAATATATATATATTTCCTAGAGT
>NJDD01002892.1:181679-258417 GCA_002245505.1 Calephelis nemesis
ACTAACTATTCTTAAAGTTTAATAGTCGGTCTTGGGAAATAAAGATGGCGTTCTTATCAACAAGATATTAAATTTTATTATGGTCAAATTTAGACCAACGGGCGACCACTAGTGTTTCTAGCAATGTCATGTACATACTAATCTAGCAGCACTAAAAGTGTTTTATCTCTTTCTGTTACGTTCGTTGAAAGAAAATGGGATAATTTAAAATCAGTTTAGTTGATACGCAACGAAATAACCACTATTATCGTTGCTAGATTACATGTCTAAAAACTTGTGTCTAAAAACGTGTCTATAAGCGTTAGTCCCTTTTCTTAAAAAAAAGAGGTTTTTTATGTTTTATGTTAATCGATTTCTCTGTCATTGTTAAACCAATTTAAAAATATATATTAAAAGACCGTGCTTCCAAGATGATCCCTTTGACACCAAATCTGGACTGATGATGGAACGACAGGAAGTTTAGGAAAATACTTAATTTTTGTGTACCTAGATGATTTACTTATTAAAATCGCAAGTATTTTTTGCAGGGTTTCATCTGGATATAAATACAAGTTGTACATATTGGTATGCATCCGTAGGGCCGAAAATTTAACCCAAATTTGAAATTAAAATTTCTTCCAAGGTCACGTTTCTTAAAAGACGTGTTAACAACCGCGTAAAACGTCTTTTATTGTGGAATTATACTAAGCAGCATTGAATAAATGTATATGTCATAATCATTAGTATGTGAATAATTGTGAGTAATCATTTCAAGTTACTTCCTTAAATAAATATATACTCATTTTTGTGTATACACGTGCTCTTTAAAGTATTCTTCAAAGGGTTGAAAGGCTGTCTGGAAAGGCTTCATTCAAAGGCTGACGCGTCTGCTTTAGTCTTTGTGACGCTCAATGTTTTTTTTACTAAACCGGTACGTAAGATCCTGGAATTAGTAGATATGTTGAGTTCAAATAAATATTAAATATTGATTTAAGATCTTTTCAATCATTTTATATGGTGAAAACAATAACGATTTGAGTTACTATAGTTGAATTATGGTTATCAATATGGTGGTATATCTTCTAAAGGGATTGAGGCAATTCACGAACAAAGTATATAAAATCCTGAATAAAGGAAAACGAGTTGCATATTTATAATCTTTAATAATACTAATCTTTATAGTCCCAACGAAATGAATGTTTAAAAATACATAAGATTATCAGCAACATTGCCCATATTTTTGCCCAAAGCCAATGCCCACCTTCCATTTAACAATCTTTCCGCGCATATCTATTTATTTATTTAAAACTAGCTGCGCCCCGGGGTTTTACCCGCGTAAGTCCCAATCCCGCGGGAACTCCGAAATAAAAAGTAGCCTATATGTTATTCTGGGTCTGCAGCTATCTACATACCAAATTTCATCGTAATTGGCTTTGTAGTTTTTGCGTGAAAGAGTAAAAAACTTCCATACATCCATACATACAAACTTTCGCATTTATAATATTAATAGGATTTATGCACAGTTGTGTACAAAGGGGGACTTAATGGAGCATGGCATTCTCTACCAGTGAACCAAAACTCATTAAGAGAGCTTAGTTGGATGGGGTGCACAGAAAGAATGATTGTGAAAAAATGTGAACAAATTATCTTACAGTAATAAAATATATACTATGTAAATATAGTAATAATACAAATGATACATGACACACACACATAGATATCCCCGAAGAGGTAGGCAGAGACAAAATCAGGGCACCCACGACTAACTCAAGGAACTAAGTCTCACAATCACAATGTGACAGGTGGCAAGTTATTTTGACGTTATTTTAGATAGAAAAGTGAAAATACACATTTTTCTTTTTTTGTTGCCAGGCCCGGTTACCTAACCTGGGATCTCAAGAAATCAAGTCCAATGCCGGATCATTAGACCATAGAGGCGATAATATATATAATAGGCGATAAGATAACTGAGGTTAGTTTCGAGGATTCTAAATACTTATGAAAAGCTTATAAATGCTATAAGCATCGCTTTTTTGTCTTGGCGGGACATTTCAAAGCTCCTAGATGAAAAGTGACAGCTGAAAGTGAAAGCTCCTAGATTTAAATACGTAAGTACGTATTTTATTACGTTCTAAGTAATGAAATTACTCCATTAGTAACTAGACACTAACTTTCGACCTAAATCCAACAACCGGTACAGACGCTATGATGATAACCGACTATGGAAAGTATATATTGATTTAAATTAGCCTCTGTGGTCGAGCGATCCGGGTGTTGGACTTGGCTGCATGAGGTCTCGGGTTCGAATCCCGGGTCGGCCAATAAAAAGAAAATTGGATTTTTCCAATTTTCTAACAAAAAAAATGTTGGTCGGGATTGGAAACATGCCCGGTTGGCGATAGGTTTGCCACCTATCACATTGTGGGACTTAGTGTCTTCGGCTAGTCGTGGGTGCCCTGGTTGTGCCTCTGCCTACCTCTTCGGGGATATGGGCGTGAAAATACTTTTTTTTTAATTATCCTATTTCAAGCAACTTACAGTCAACAAAAAGTCCAGAAAGCTTTCAATTTAAATTCAATTTATTATACCGTTGCTAAGTAACAAGGAAAAAGAGAAAGTAACAAGGAAAAAATATATCTGTAACTGGAAATCGGCAAATTGGATTCTTATCATATGCTACGCTTTTACCAAGCTTAACAAATGTCTAAAGGTTTTCCCTCTAAGTATTCATGATTTTATACCTTTTAAGACCTTTCACGGGACAGAGGCTGTGATAAACGGGACATTGAACCCGGCTTTTATGTGTATTCAGGAACGATAGATACTTGCCTATTTAGTGACAATAAATAAATTTCTTTGGGTGTTAGATGTATTAACTAATCTTAAATAAAAATGTGTCACATAGCTATGTAATTTACTCCACAAAAAAGTTCCCAAAACAAGTAAGTAAATAGCAAGGTACCTAGGGCACATACGATTATCCAAAGATTCTACAACACCACTTATTCAATCTCAGAAAACGTTGTTTTTATTAATGAAATATAACACGTTCATATTGAGTTATCTGATCCGGGAATCGAACCCGGGGTCTAATGTTGTCAACATTAAAACCGGACCATTGTGTTTTACATGGGTGATTGACTCTACATTGTATTTAGCTATATTTTAGCATTATATGTAGTTGGGGACCTCTGTGTAGAATAAACTATCTGCCTCTCTGCTTGGAAGCTAGTAAAAGAAATAGATATGGTGGCGGAGCCCAACAACTTGCTACGGCAAGGATCCTCCGTTCCTGTCGATATAAGAAAGTGTTAGGGGGATATTACTAGTAAATTAAGTTCCTGGCCTGATACGAGTAAAGTATCTTCATGCCCATACCCCCGAAGAGGAAGGCAGAGGCACAACAAAGCACCCATGACTAGCCGAAGACACTAAGTCCCACAATATGATATGTGGCAAGCCTATCACCAACCGGGCACATATCCAATTCCGAGCAACATTTTATATATTAGATAATTAAAAAAACCAAATTTTCTTTTCGTGGCCCGACCCGGGAGTAGAAGCCGGGACCTCATGAAGTCAAGTCTAATAGCTGGACCGCTAGACCACAGAGGTGATTGATACGATACGAGTATAGAGTGCTAAACTATACTCATAAAGGCAAAGGTTGCCTCTCAGCATTTGAGCGTTCCCTAGCTTGTTTATTACTACAACGTTAAACAAGCAGACTAATAATACCGTATAATACTGAGATATTTAACAATAAACGTGGGGTATAAAATTATAATGTTAACAGGTTAATAAATGTTCTGAAGATAAATAATTGGTCCGCCATTTCTATTTCAACAATAGATTTTATAGCATTCGCGAATTGGCCTTTCGTCCGGTTGCTTCTATTGTAGTATATGGGAAATTTATGGACAAATTTGTTGTTTATGGTGCTTTTACCATCACTTTACACCTGAAACTTATAGGTTAAATGGTAGGTGAGTATCATTAAATAGGTTTTTGAAACATTTTCCAATAAGACTACCTACGTGTTTTTAATTTGGTTTGAAGCGAAAACTTCTTTATCGGCGTTGCGGACTTTTTTTGGAATGGGTAAAAATATCTAAACTTGTGGCAGGACATGTGACATGTGAGAATACGACGCTGAGCGCTTGCACGAATATTCGTGTTGTCATGTTTGTGTACGATAGCGCAATAAATAAATATTGTATTCTACCAAATAAATGATAGTACTTTCATACTTATAATTAAAGCAATTCGTGCACAATTATTCCCTAACCATTCCCATATATCAAAAATGCACAAAGTCAATATTCAACTCCCGGAGAGCAACCCGTTTTTTTAAAGAAACAATCCTAATTCAATACATTTAAATAACCAAATATCTAATAGAAATATTATTTAATAAGCATTGGCAGGTAGTTTTAGTAAGATTAACCATTTGTTTGTATTTGGTTTTGGGATAAAATAAAATAAAGGATTGGATAAAGTTTGTAACCTATCAGTTTGGTGGTTTAAATTTATCTCTGCTCCTACCACTGTGGGGATATAGGCATGGACATTACTTATTTTTATATGATACTTCGCAAACGAGAACATGGTCCTCCTGATGATAAGAGGCAACCGTGGCCTATTGATGTTGCATTTCTGATTGTTGTCAAAAGTCTACTAGCAGCCCAACTCTCCGGAATGGAACATGACAGAGTCATTATGGCATGTGGAATAGGAAAGGTGGTGGATCCCTATTTGGAAAGTTGCTGAACAGCACTCTGCCACAAGTTTTTTTGGCTTATGTTTTACCCTGTTCTTGCCCCTTAGCCGTCTTAATAATAACCATGGACTAGCGGAGGAGTAAAATTAAGTTGATTCTATAGTCTGTATCACATTGTTATAAAGAGTATAAAATCAAGTTGAACCTCGGAGTATTTTACTTCATGTTTATTAATAAGACCATAAGATTTCAGAATTAGAATAAAAAACTGAAGTTAGAAAACAAGCTTTAGGTTTCCAAGCCGGGAATCGGCTAAATGACATGAGAAAATAAAATTATAAGGTTTTTTGGTAATTTGTGATATAAATCTTTCACAGCAGATGGGTCTAAGTGTTGAATATATTTAAAAAAAGTAATGCAATCCTAAAACTGTCATAAATTCGTTTGTTCCTTTTCTAATATTAAGGCTCCCTTATTACGTTCCTTTAATTTGTTAGACTTCCTTTTATACGAAGTTTCAATCAGTATTTTTATTTTAGAAATAAACACATACTCCAGGACTAATTAACACCTTTGTCGAGCCAAGTCGTATTAATCGAAATGAGTCTGTCTTTAGAAATCGATAAGCATAGAAAAATAGACTTTATTGCTATAGAATAAAGATGTTATTGGTTGCATATCATCAACCTTACAGGAATTAATTACTTTGGCTTATGAAGACATAAAAACATTTTCATCAGTCGCATTTCTCTATACAATAAATAAAAAACGAAAACACTTTTAGAAATCTACGGCAAATTGTAAACAGGAATTTTCACATCATATTATGTACTAGCCTACCCGGCAAATTTCGAGTCGCTATATTTGTATATCATTAATAGCTACTAGCAGTTTTTGTGGACGTATTGGTTTTTCCTCATTTTCCTGCAACTTTCCCAGTTTTTCTTATTATATGATCCTTCTCCTGACAATAACCAATAAAATCAAATGAGTATTAACAAAATTGATCAATCCGTTCAGGCGTGATGCAATGACCACTCGTAATTATAAAATACTAGCAGTTTCACGCAGCTTCGCCTGCGTAACTTGGCTTCTACTTTACCGATTTGGATGTAACAAAGCCTATGTCACTCGTGAATAATGTAGCTTTCGAATGGTGAAAAAATTTTTAAAATCGGTCAAGTAGTTTTTGAGCCTATTCATTACAACCAAACAAACAAACAAAGTTTTCCTCTTTATAATATTAGTATGATATACCTATATTAGCGGTTGTATTTATGATATTGTCACAAATATCATAGTAAATGGAAATGAAAATTCTTTATTAAAACCGCAAACCGCCTCTGTGAAAGCGATTTACTATATACTATATGTATATGATCGACTCTGTAATCTAGGCATCCATCATAGAGAATTTGCGTTTTAGCGATAGGCTTGCCACCTATAGCATACCTATAGGATCAGTGTCTTCGGTTAGTCGCGGGTTCTGATTGTACCTCTGCCAACCTCTTGAGAGATGTGTACGTGAAGACACTTTTTCTACTAGATCTATACACTTATTAATTACTATAAAAGCGAAAGTGTATCTGTTTGTCTTTCTTTCACGTTAAATGGTGCGCCATTACATGACTTTCTGTATGAAGATAGCTAGCTAGAAAGTGACATAGGCCAGTTTTATTATTTTGATATCAAAGCGGGTTTCTGCTGTTGAACTGAATAACTTTAATATGAGGGTACAGTGATAGGATACAGACTTTTATTTCAGAAACATATGGGGAAGAATCATAAAATAAGCACATTATTAAAACATACCGACTATGCTTAAAACATACTATTAAAAAAAAGCATCTTCACGCCCATATCCCCGAAGAGGTAGGCAGAGGCACAACTAGGACACCCACGACTAGCCGAAGACACTAAGTCCCACAATTTGATAAGTGGCAAGCCTATCGCCAACCGGGCACATCCCCAATCCCGAGCAAAATTTTTTTATTAGAAAATTAGAAAAACCAAATTTTTTTTGTTGCCCGACACAGGATTCGAACTCGAGACCTCATGCAGTCAAGTCCAACAGCTGAACCGCTAGACAACAGAGGCGATACATACGAGTACTATTAAAATACTTTTTAATCAATTATGGGTCTTTAAAATGATATTCTGCGCAAGGTCTTGAGTCAAAAAGCTCGCTTTGCATATTTTTGTGCTTATCCTAATATTGTTATATTAAAGCAAGAGTTGGTAAGTCAGAAAAGCGTGGAAGTAGGACAACTGCTTTCAAAATTAAAGCTCTACGGAAAATCTGCAGTGTAACGCTCGCTGACCGCATTCGTAACAGTGAGATACGAGAAGAAGTGGGATTGAAAAAAAGTTTTGGTGTTAAAATGAGAAAGGGCATGCTCCGCAGGTTCGAGCATGTAGAAAGAATGACAGAAGAAAGATTGACAAAGCAGATATACTATGCAAATGTGTATGGATGTAGGTACCCGGGGAGATCAAGGTTGACATTCTACAATCAGATCGCTTGGATATTAAACCCGAGGATGTATCAAGAGTCTCCAAAACCGGGTGTGTTTGTATGAAAATGGTAATGAATGTGAAGGAAGTTAGACAGGTTTATCGGAATCGTAAAGTTTGGCAATCGATACTCTTTGCCTACTTCGTGAGAGACTTGGCGTGAAGATATTTAAGTATGTTTGTAACATGATATTGTCGGATTGATCCACGTCCCCTGCATAGAATAGACCATCTGCCTCCCTGCTTGGTTGCTCGTAACATGCAAGCATATATTAAATAACCATTAAAAATAAAACCACTATATGGATTGAAAAAATGTTAACACATCTTATATGCTATACATACATAATACAGATATGAACTTACACATATACATACGCAACATACTTGTACTACCCGCCTAAAACATACAACCCTTCAGCGCTATTCATTCAAATAACTCCACATAAACCCAGCCAAATAAATCAATCTTACCCAAAGCGTGCTCCCTTTGTAGTACAGCGAAATTACAAGCCGTTAAGGGTTACATTGATACAGGTGTATATTGAAGTCACCGGCTGCTCCTTAATAAACAAAAGTTACCGTGCAGACATTAAAAGCTCATTCCGGGGCGCGATACGTCGGCAACAGCAATTTATGCAACCACGCCGCGTTTACCGGGAAATTAATACACACTCTGCTTTATGTTTGCTAAAGGAAACTGCCATTCACACTCGCTATATACTTTCTAGCGATTTTAATCTCGCTAATCTGTAAGTTTGGAGTGAAAACTTCTTTAGCTACGTTGCGCACTTTTTTTGGACGCAAGACGCAGGGCGCTTGCGCGAATGTTCGTGTTGTCATGTTTGTGTACGATAGCGCAATAAATGATAGTAATTTCATACTGATAATATTAAAGCAGTTGTGTGCAAAATTATTTCCTAACCACAAATATCAAATTGTTACTTCTGCCGGCACTCTCGGAGTGCAACCCATCGTTTTCCCTTATAGTAAGGGTATTAGTTTACCAGTCCTAAAAGTGCTAAACTGCCAATTGCATTTGCTCCTGCTCTGATTTGGGTCAAATGTTGTATTTGACGATATCTTATCAATGTTTCTTGAGTCAGCCTATGTATATAGAAAAAACCTACAAACGCATATACATGCGTTTGTAGGTTTTTTTTTTACAGTGCTTAGGCAGTTTTCAGACACAGCTTTACCGTAGTTTAATCATTTATTGATACGTAAGCTATCTCACACGGAGCAAGAAGTAGTTGATAATGAAGATGGATTGAACGCCTAGGTACATGCGCTTTACCGAGATAAATACTTGAGATAAATAGAATTTCTCCAGATGCTGCACCACGTTTCCTGATTCGCGCGTTAAACGCTTGTAATACGCATAACGGTAAGAAGACGCGCCCAATCTAATCCAAAACTATGCGCGTATCCATAGCGTGTGGACGTAGTTAGTCGAAAATGAAGTATAATAATTTCGATTACTTTTTTTAAAGGGTGGCCATGGATTAGAACAAAATAGAATAACTGTCGCCTCTGTGATCTTGCGGTCCGGCGTCAGTTTTGACTTCTTAAGGTCCCGGGTTCGATCTCGGGGATCAAGCAACAAAAATATTAAAAATGTCAATTTTATAATAAAAATAATGTTGCCCGAGATAAGATATGGCCCGATTGGCGATAGGCTCGCCATTTAGCACATTTGGGACTAAGTGTCTTCGACTAGTCGTGGGTAACCTGGTTATGCCTCTGCCTACCACGTCGGGGATATGGGCGTGAAGATACTTTTAGATATTTTTTTTATTTCACACAGACCAAGCGTCTATTTATATTTAATCTAAATTGTAAAGCGTTTTTGTAATTCTAAATTATAGAAGATATAGGGATACGGAATTTACAGAATTTGAGGCTTGCTAAATCCTTTCTTTTCGTGTAAGATATATACGATATATTTCCAATGACGATATATTATACGACACGAGTCAACAGGCAGAGGATCTAACTCCCTCTATAAAACCGCGTATAAAACGCTATATGCGTTTTACGCGCGTAGCTACGTAGAGAGACCGCTATATAACCGGCTACGAATGCTACGCGCGATTAGCGCTCTTTGTGGAAAAGCTGTGCTTAAATGTTTTAATAAGGTAATTTTATACGGTGGTCATCAACGCAGACCACCGTTTGCTTTGCCTTACTGCCACATTTGCCAATCTTATCCTTAGCGCTCATAGACATATATATTAGCGCTAGCCTAAAATCACACGTCGTTGATTGTATATTGAAGCAAGTTTACAGTGAAGGTTTCGGCTTCTCCTTATAAGCGTTTATCCTGTTCTTTTATCTGAGAAGCCAGCCCCTGCTTTCCTATTCTTACTTCTCCATTTTGCTCGGTCTCCTGCATCCCTAAATATGTATCCATGGACTCATGTGTCCACGTTATCCAGCCAGTGTTTCGTAGGTAGGTCTTTTTTACCCTTATATTTGGGTTTTACGGCGTTTTGATATTTATGACCACAAACACCTGTCTCAGAAGGTTTTCCTATAGTTTTTGTCGTAAGTTACTTTTAAAACAGCTTGCATCTCATAAATATAAAAGAAACTCGCGTTAGTTGCACTATTCATGAATTAGGAACGGCTGAATCGATTTGGCTAAAAATTGATGGGGAGGTAGCTTATAACTAGAAGAAAGACATATTATAACTTTTTAGCCTTTTTGAATGCAAGGAAATTAGGAAAAAACAATTTTCTTTTAAAAATGAACGGGAGAAACAAAGATCGTCAGAACAGCTAGTGCTATAGCTCCAGCAGTATTAATTGCACCAGTGTTAGAGTCCTGTAGATTCTTGATTCAGCCATACAGAGTTAGGACTGTCCTAGTTTGTCATAGACAATGTAAGTGCAATGCGTTGTGTTGCTTGAGATTTTAAAGATAAATTCGTTGAAAAAAAAACATAAATAAAATTTTTTTTTGGTAAAAATGTGTAATATAGTTAACTATATGTATGAATGTTGTAATTGTTTAATTTTATAAATGCATACTTATTACCTTGTTAGCTTAATATGTTGTAAAATAGTGCAAATCTCGTTTATTGTTAGTTAAAGTGTCTTTCATAAGTGGAAATTTGTTATTAAGTGTAATATTAATTGATACATAGCTGTTAATTTCCCTAAGAATGAATAAATAAATAAATAAATAAAACATAGTTCAGGTTGACCGTCAGCTTTATCCGAGCGTGGTATCAAGTCTCCAAACTGATGTATTTGTTTGAAAAAAGTTATGAATGTAAAAGAAACCAGGCAGGTCTTCAAAGGTCGTGATATTTGGCACTCGAAACTCTCTACCTACCTCCTGAGGAACTTAGCGTGAAGATATGCATGTTTGTGTATATGTTTAGTGTAATGAAGCTCATGTGAAAGCATAACGTTTTATTGCGCTACTATTTTTAGGAAACAAACAATAAACATTTGATAATTTCATTCTACATAAAAGAAATGTAACACAAAATTATAAAAAAATTGGTCTATTTTAAATGACTAACTTGTTTTGGAAAAAATAGCGCTTGAAATAGGTTCCAAAAGATCGTATAACATGGTCACTGTAGCCGCACTACTAAACATAATCTAGAAAAAATAATAAGAAATGAAAACAAAATAAATTGGTTATAAACATTATAATTTTATTAAAAAACAACGCATTCACGGTGCACGTACCTGAATAGTCTGTGGTCCTTTATTGTGCCTGTGACAAAGTACATCAGACGTTTAATAAAAGCTACGTAGAGAAATGTTGCCGCGACGTCCAGACCCTTTGTGCTAAGCATTTGTAAATGCTTCGCAAATATTTCTACCATTTTAAAGCATCTTTTAATAAATGTGTTTCTGTAGCTTGGAAACTTTAGTTTAAAAATACTGACTTAAATATTATGACATTTAAAAAGAATTTTTACTAGTTAAGTGACTTGTTCTCCACTTTTGTGAGTATCTGCGCAACTAAAAGTTATGATGCGATAACTAAAATTGTTACCTTTTTAACAAATTTACTATGAAATTTCATAATTTGTCTTTTAGGTTTGAATATTGATCCAATTAAAACAATCATAAAAAAGTTTATACAGAGTTAACAATTTATAGACATTTCTATACATTTTAAGGAAAAAAAAAGACAAAAAAAGAAAACAAAAAGAACAAAACAATATAGACAATTCTGAAGCTATAAGACAGACCAATAACTTTTCCCAGAAACCAAGACTTTGATTTTAGTTACTTAACTAGGTTCAAATAGATCTGTAATGAACTGATTTAGTTGATCTGTAATGAACTGATTTAGTACGAGTAGGTACACAATACTGTATATCTATAGGACATAACTATCGCGTATAGTTCTTGCAACTTACGAAGGCGGGCGGGTTTTATTTTTGTTAACCTGTCAATTACTTCTCAATCACGATTTTTTATAATTATTTACCTTAAGTTGTACACAAAATTAAATTTGATTTTTTATGCTTACCATACTATTATCTCTCTCACGCACACTTTGACAATATACGCGCTTAAAACAAGTAAAGGCCACTCGCCTTTGTAAGATATAAGAACTAAACAAGGTAAGAAGGGAATTAAAAATTTTGCCATAGGATTTGAATCCTGAGTGGCTCAAATGGATAGAGCATTTGTCAGCTTGAGATAAAAGGTTAAGATTAAGGTAGGTTCAAATCCTGTATGGGGCGAAGTTTTTTTTCTTAAATTTGTAGAAATTTACCACAAACATATGGTAAATACTTATTATTTATATTATTATATTTGATACTTTCCATCGTCAGTACTTGGTAAAACTTCCAAATATAAACTCCAGTCAACTCTGTTTAAGTTTTAGCCCTGATGATGCTGTATAAGCGAAACCAGTAGGCTATTAATTACAAAGTAATAAATTATAAGTGATAAGTAAAACAGTACAAGTGTTTCTTTCTTTAAAAATATGGTAAGTACTAAAACTAAATTACCTAACTAACTACCTTGTAGAAAAATTGAATAATTAAAATTAGGAAAATATATTGAAATGGGAAAAAAAGCCAGTCTTTTTAGTTATATTTCGTACTCAGCTCATTAAAAAGGTAGTTAACAATGAAACCTTATACAGATACAAATAAAAACTTGATGAAACAAATACAATGATGATTACCTATTTTAGTTTTCTTACTATACATACGACAAAGTGACATAAAACATCGTACTCGTAGCGTGACGCGATGTCGTCTCATGGACTTTTAAGCATTTCGTCCCATACTATGTAAGGTTTGGTTTACACGTACTACAACCACACCACATTGCAGTGACAAAAGGGGGTCAAGCACAAGGTACGCGTAAAATAGTGTCGCTGCCTTTTTTAATCCATGATGATAAAAGAGGTGTGTTTTAAGTTTTATAGGTATGTGTTCAAAAAGTTCAACACCCATCTTAAGATTTTATATCTACTTTCAAATGTTCCGGCAATTTTCTGAAAATATATTAAAAAAGCATTTGAATCGAGAGTTCTTACGTACTTTTGACTTCTAAACTATATCATAAAAAATACGGGACTATTTGTAGAATATATCTACGCTATAAAAAAGAGGATTGCGCATTTAAGTACATAATTCACGGATTATTTTATTTAACATTATGTGATCGCGATGATTATCATTCCGTTATTTGTAGGTTTTTTTTAACATGGACTATTGAAAATTTATAAATGTTAGTATTAAGTAAAGTAAAATTGTGGTACTATCAAAATATAGTAGGTTGTCTATATCGTTGTCTTATGTAATTGCAACGATCCAATGCCGCGTATCACTGACGTGGTGAATAATGACGGCAAAATATTCTCCGTCTATATTCTGTTGTTCATATTCAATACAAATTGAATACGACCACATATTTTTGTTGTGGTTTTAACACATGTGAAGCAAGCCTAACACAACCGAACATAAATACGAGCAGTAACTTAAAATTTTTGACAGAGCACTACCAATTCTGTATATAAACCATGAGTTTATGCATGAGAGTTTATCTTACTGTTTTATGTTAAAGACGCACATAAGTGTACCTTTACTTTGAACTACTGAATGTTTTATCTGGTCCTTCGTTTCGTACATTTTTTAGTAGCTTCGTGTACGGGATATAAATAAGGTTTAGTGTCTTGGCGACAACAAACTTTTTCTACAGCTAGGTCAGCTTACTTCATGAGAAAATCCATTACCTCCGACAAGATTTATGTGGCCGTCATTAAACTCGTATAGAGAAGACAAAATATTTTTTTTAAATTTACAACTAGTCATCTAATTTAAATTTTATAACAAACAGGACTTACTACCTAAAGGAGGGTTGTGTTTTTCAAATGTGTTTATACGATACGTATTTAAATAGATTTTATGCATCATAATGTGAGATATTATTAGAATTGTATAAATGGTCCAAGTGTCACAAGGTAGATTAAAAGATTAAAAATATAATTTAGGATTTCGAATGTCATACTGTCAGATTCCACATGTTTTATTATTTTGAGCAAGCACATTGAAATAAATAACTGAATGTATAAAATTAAATAATACATTTTTATTTAAAAGTGTAGATGTATTCCGCTTTACCGCAAAAAAATAAACATCAGTTTAAATAAACACTTTTTCAAATTGACTTGCAACCTACAACATTTTACACGTGGATTACTTGGTAGCATGTCATTGTTAGAGAATCCAATTTTAGACAGTGTTTAGTAAAACATGTGTTCATTGAGCGTTCAATTGTTTTTGTAGTAAGAGTAATTCCGCTTAACCACAAAAAAATAAGACACCTGAACTGAAATTGACATTCAACTAATAACATACTAAATGTAAATGACGATGCAGCATAGTATTGAGAATCCATTTTATGTCAGAAAAAAAAGTATCTTCACGCCCATATCCCCGAAGAGGTAGGCAGAGGCACAACCAGGGCACCCACGACTAGCCAAAGATACTAAGTCCCATTATGTGATAGGTGGCAAGCCTATCGCCAACCGGGCACGTTTCCAATCCCGACCAACATTTTTGTAATTAGAAAATTTTAAAAAATCCAATTTTCTTTTTGTTGGCCGACCCGGGATTCGAACCCGAGACCTCATGCAGTCAAGTCCAACACCCAGACCGCTCGACCACAGAGGTGATTTTATGTCAGTTTTTACTAAAACTATGTTTTTAACGAGAGTTTAAATTACTTTGTTGTAACGCTGACTGTGTAAAACACACAAAATGTTTCTGTCTGTCAGTTATCAAATTCGAGTCTCGACGGTTGTCTTTCTTCAAAATGTACGCAACACACTCCTTCCGATCCGAAGGCAGATTTTAGAATGGTATAGATTGGTCACAAGTACCCAAGTCACAAGTTTACAAAGAATGCATTATTAATACATTCCTTTCTTTTCACACTCGATTAACTACAAGGTCAACTACATTTTATAGGTGTCTTAAAATTTGTAAAGTTAGTTTTTATTTCGTATTAAAATAAAAGACGATTGCTAAAAAGTACATGATTTTCCTAAACAGTTCGAGCGTTGTTCAGACAAAAGCACGTGTAGGTAATAAATGCAAATTGAACTCCCGTTTGGTACAACTACAAACAAAATCACTTAACGATAAAGGTCAATTTTGGGTTTGGTTGTACGTGCTTATAATTGGAACTGTAACTTGGATTAAAAAAAGGTTTGTTTTGTAAGTGTGTTTTTTTAAACTTGTACTTGTTGAGAAAAAATATGGGCTATATTTCAATATTTTGTGACTACTTTTAGATGACAGAGAAGAAGAGAAGAAAAAACATTAAAAATTCTTGTGTAGGTCATTTATGTCATGTAATCATTTCATTTTATTATTTACTAGCTGTAACCCGCGGCTTCGCCCGCGTAGTCTACTATTTTGATATTTAGCTCTCCAACACTGCTCGTTAAAATTTTAAGATAAAATGTAGCCTATATCGCTATCCAAAGTTTCATGTATTTTTTTGTAAATATTAAAATCATTTCAGCAATTTTGCCGTCAAAACTGAACATATACATACATACATACTTTCTATTTTTTAAATTTCACCTCAGATAAATAATAAATGTTGTGTGTAAATATCACATTAATAACGAAAAAAGATCACAAATAGTGCACCAACTAATCATAATGTTTAGAAACAAAGTAGTTGGTTTCGATAAATGAAGATGGCGTTCTTATAAAAAAATAATAATAGAACCTTAATAATCTTTGAACATTATATTCAGCTTATAATTAAAAGTTATTATGGTCGAATTTCAAAACTTGGCAACCACTATTATAATTAATAATAAAGCAAATATATTTAATCCAGATACCTAATATTTAGGTTTCAAGTTAGCAGCAGTCCTTTAATTTCTTTGATATGTGTATGAAAATATTTTTGTACAGTTTATTATTAAAGTGTATTTGTTTTGAATTCGACAAGTGTACGTGTGGATACCTACGTCAAATAAATATTATTTGAATTACATTTATACACTACTAGACATAAGCGTAGATTTCTTACTAACAAAATACCCGTATATTTATTTGTCATACCTTAAAAATAAAAAGACCTTTCTTCTTACTTAACTATTCCTTCTTAAGCAATGTACAAAGTACGAAAGTTAATCGAAGTAAATGGATGGTTGAACCACTTGTTTTTTTGTTTCAGCCTTTGTTTTTCGTTTTTGTTTGTTTCGAATTTTTGGAGAAAGAAGTTGGAAAATTAGACAATTTGATTATGTTCTGAAACAAGTACGTTTTGAGTCTAAAAATAAGGTTTCCTTGTAACTTTTTAATAATTACTAGAAATTAATTTAACTTAATAAAGCTTTTTGTATGCGCCAGTACAAACAAGAGTTACGTCTTTTTACTGCCGTATTTCGGAGCGTGTTATCAGAGATGTTTTATTAGATAGTTCACAACATTGATGGTAATTGTACAAGTTTAATTATATACGTTGACTATTTACATATTCGATGTTTATTTAAAATTTTTGAGATGTAGGAACGTAACGACTCCATCGCATAGGCTACTGTTTTAATAATCTGATAATTGTTTTTGGTATTAGAATGGCTTTATTTTTATTGTATACAGCAACTACGTCTTTTTATAGAGTGACATATAAGCCAACAAGCACAAGGCTCCTCTTATGATCAGGACAACCTTTACCTATAGTCACCGTATTAGACAACAAGAGAAAAATACTATAGTCACTACAGTAGTTTTCTCTTGTTGATCCAGACTACTTTGCAGAATAGACTAACTGCCTTCCTACCAGACAGCTAGTAAAAAGCGAGCATAGGGTTACCGTCACTAACACAATCACATGTGACTAGGCGGTAGAGTTTTGCAGCGACTTGTTCGAAATGATACCACCGCCTTACTTTGCTGCAGCAATATGCAGCCTTTACGTAAGTGTTCTAGTTCAGAAGATAGTGTAGCCTTACCTTTGCTCGAGGCCTAACATCCCAGGTTCAGGTTGGCATCACACCATTGCCACATTTGGCGTCGTTACGCGGCGTGAATTTCTTACCATCAGGAAATCCGTCTTCTTTTTTGCCTTTCAATATCATAAAAACAAACAAAAGTAACAGCTTCTGTCGAGCGTTGTAAACATTGTCGTTATGACGGCAGGAAAAGACGAGGCGATAGACTTTTATCCGAGCAAATAGTTATTTAACTAGCGCCAGTGATCTTGTCCGTCATGACCATACAAACTATGCCAATGCCATTACTAGCTGCCAGCCAAGATGGTAGATAGTCCGTTATACGCTTAACATGTGCACAAACAATAGTATAAAGTTCTATGAGAGCCTGTAGCAAATAATTATAAAAGTTTAATGGAATATATGTGGAATCTATACTTGCTATCGTCGGCACTTGGTGGAATTTCAATGTATACACACTTTTTCGTAGTGAGACACTTGTACTCATCCACCATACACTTTATTCAACACTTTTCGCTACTCTTCAGCAAACTGGTTTCCCTTTTTTAGCATCATCAGGGCTTTGAAACTAAAGATAAAATGAACATCCATTGTAACGTCCCGCAAATATAACTAGAAAAATTGGTAGCATGGTCTATACTAACGGTGAAGACGGATTTACTTAAATTATTAACGTAAATTTGTAAACCTGTATCTCATAAGCAGCTTAATGCTTAAAAATAAAAAGTAGGATTTATATTTTAATCCTTTCTGTGCAAAGTCTGATAAACAGCTTTTGTCTATAAAATATTTTGTAACTAAAAGGTGTTTGCGGTTTCAAGAGAAGTTAATAGTTATTTTTTCTTATGCATGCATCTATAATTACATTACATAGAACACTATTTTATGAAACTGGAAGATAAACAAGCAGATGGAGATGGTATTTTTTACCATCATGCAGATGGTAAAAAATTCAAGCCGCCTTCAAACACCAAAGGTAGTAATGATGCGTTTCTAACCAGAGAGTGGGATATTAGGCCTTGAGCAAATCCAAGTTTACCGGCTACCTTATCCTCGCAACCGGAGCACGTCAACGGCAAGCACTGTCGTTATGGCAGCAGAATTAAGTAAAGCACTGGTCCCAAACCGGGTGAATCTTTACCACTCAGTCAGATGCCACGGTGTTGGTGACGGTAAGCCTGTACTTGCCTTTTTCGAGCTGCCGGGCATGAAGGCAGATGGATGCAAAGAAGCCTGGACATTTATGGAAACATTGACATATAGGCCCTAAATAAGGGTTTCTTGGAGGATTTAGGTTCTCTTACTAATACTCGTAGTTCCTTTTGGCAGTTCAGGAGTCAATCAATAGCAGCATGTTTATATTTTCGATCTTACCAAGTACTTTTGTTTGCTTTCATAAACTTACGGCCAATTTTTATAACCTTTTTAAGATAAGAGAGAGGGCTATGAGGGATCAGTTATTATTCAACCATTGCTTCAAGAATCAACAAAAATATATCTTAGGAACAAAACTCTAATAGACACGGTAGACCCATGTCTACGTATGTAGACTTCTATGTAGACGGTATGGTACATGGTAATGGAGACGGTAGACAGGTAAAAGAAATTGTTCGTTAGTCTTCAAATACCTTTACAAATTAAACCCGACTTTGATTTCAATAACTAAATATTCTACGTACACAAAAGTTAATTGGAATTGGGACTCCTTGATCAGATTCAGACTAGGTAGTAATGGAACAGAAAGAAGTACACTGTTTGATATAATTATATTTAAATAATAAAATAGAATACGTATTTTTTTAATTTGGAAATGAAAGAGGAATTGATTTACATACATAATATATATCTTCACGCCCATATCCCTGAAAAGTTCCTTGAAATGAAAGAGGCATGACCAGGGCTCTCACAACTAGCAGACGACACTAAGTCCCACAACGTGCATAGCAAGTCTATCGCTAACCGGGAACATATTCAATCATTATTATTAGAAAATTGAATTTTTTTTGTAGCCCGACCAGGAGATCGAATCCGGGACCGCAAAAAGTCAAGTCCGACACCAGACTGATAGACCACAGAGGCGATAAAAATATAGAAGTCGAATATATAACTTCCTCCTTTGTTCAAAGTCGGTTAATCAAAGGCACAATATTCAGCGTTATTGTTTGACGCGTGACGCACGTGGGAAGGCAGACAGTAATCTGCCACGTATAAACAAATGTTGGTTGTGATCATTAGTCCTTATCACGCCTGAGGCATGGGGTGCTGTTTTAATCACTGTGAATATGACGTCTCAACTCCTGTTATGGTCAACGATTTAGACATAAGTTAAAATATAATTTTGCTAAAACTGTTACAGTGTATGTTAAAATAACTATGTAAAATATTTTTAAAGACATTGTGCAAACCTGTCGAAAAACTAGATCACAATTATTTTTGAATAAATTACTGTGAATGTTTTTCTACAATAAATACTGGTATGTATAATTAAAACATATTAAAGTAAGCATTTAGATAAATATAAAAAATAATCTCAAAACGAGAATTGACGGATACCAATTACAAAATAAGATCGAAGAAATATTTTTCACGTCAGTCACTATTTAATGGAATTCCTCGCAACGTTTTTTTTTAACTGTTTAATAAATGTGATATTAATAATTATTTCTATTACTAGCATTATGTTAACAATGTACTTTACATTGGTAAACAAAAAGTATATTTTTTAATGTTTACCAAACAAAACATGTTTTATTTTTATTTATTGAATTAATGCACTTTATAAGCATTAGTATCGCAACTGCACTAGACTAAATAATTGAACAATATGAAATGTTAGGTTATTTTATAAGAATCGAAAAGTTTATCTTTAATGTTGACAAGAAAGTAACGTTCTAGAAACACGGTGATTTCGTATATATTACCGGGTTTCTTGAAAAAGACCAAGTTATAGGTAGCCGACAAAAATATCTTATTTAAATACAAGCATGATTTTATGATAGCTTTATCACTTATAACATATAAGACCAAGTGATGCCTTCGTCTTCATGGATTCAACAGCTTACTTACTTTTTGAGTTTTAGGAGGGAATTTTTTAATATCCCTTCAGCAGTACATCTAACAGTGTCTAGAAAAAAATTATATTTGTGGAAAATGAAGAAAACTAAACAGTTAAATTGATAAACAAAGCGATATTTTTCTGGCACCCGCCCTGCAGTAAAAATTCAATGTTGAACTCGATGACGTCAACGAGTCAGCAATTCTGATTGTATCGATATCCTCCAACGCAGATTCTGCTTGTTTAGCAAGCAAGCTTTCAGGCTGGTTTCGCATTTTCATCTATATAATGGAATATTCTATTTGTACTTATTTTATTTAAGGTTTCGGAATAATTAAATTTCACAAAAAAGGATTTAAATACAGTAAAGACGATTTAAATAACATTTGCAATTTTTATTGTATTTCAAATTGTAATTGTTTATTGTAACAATTTACGAAGTATTCAAAACAAATAATACACAACACTAAGTTTAATCTCCTAAATCATTACTCATAATGTCTTATTAGACCTACATTAAATTTAAATGGGTCTTCAGTAGTCATACTAGTATAAGGTTCTAATTAAAAAATAGTGACGATACATGTCAAAAATGCAAATAAAAGAGAACCTCTTTCCTGTTTAGTAATGCTTTAAAAAGGAAGTATTATGCTATAAATATATAAAATAGGGAGAAAAATTGAATGTAGGTTTTTTGAAGCTATTGAATTTCGTAATTTCTTTTTTTCTTTTTGAATTTCATGTTAGGCAAACGCTTTGAAACATTGAAGAAACATGACTTTCTTTGACGTCTATTAACTAATTTTAAATAGCTTAAGTCTGATTTCGTTAAATAAAACATTTTTTTAAACAGCTAACATGTTGCTAACTGCGAGGTAACTAACTACAACTATTTATAACTATAGTAAAACAATGTGAATTCAGATACAAGTAAATTTTGTTCCTAACAAAAAAATATTTGAGTATTGTAATATTTGTAGTTGTTGTCGTGTCGTTTTTGTATAGTGTTGACATATCCTATCTTTTATTTAGTTCATAAAACGCAATAAAGTATAAATATCTGATATTTATAATTTCTGCTTAGTATTTATGTGTTATGCAAATATTGCTAAACTTAGTATTTATAATTTAGGCTATAACCTCGTTTGAAGTCGATATCCCTGAGATTCCATTATTAGATCCTATCTTGATAGCTATATAAGAAAGTACGCTCTTTCAAATAAAAAAAAAAATTAAAATCGTTTCATAAAGGACGAAGAAATCGATCAATATATGAAATCAATTTAGTAATCAAATAAAATGTTGATTGTTCTTTTATGGAAGTCCGGTAAAAGTAGCAACACATGAGAGCAAGTGAAACGATAATAATTCATTTTTCTTCCCATTCTATCTATCTAATGTATATAATACTAGCGGCCCACCCCGACTTCGTACTGGTATAAATTATACATACAAAAAAACCGCATCAAAATCCGTTGCGTAGTTTTAAAGATTTAAGCATACAAAGGGACATAGGGACAGAGAAAGCGACTTTGTTTTGTTCTATGTTGTTTATAATAAAAATATCACACCTTTTGTAAGCACTACAAACCATTTAACAAACCAAGAAACAATTTTTCCCTCCGCTCTGAGCCACAACGATATTGAATTTAATGACGTTGACAAGTAACCAACTGTAATTGTGTTGATATCTCCCACAACGCCGATATTGCTTGTTTAGCAAACTATGTGTCGCGATCCTCATATTTTCACTTAAGGCCCTATACTCAGTCAGCCAGAAGAGCCAATCACCGCGCTCCCCCGTTCCATGATTACTATGAACAATGGCGCTCTAAAGTAAACGTCTTAGCGACAAATCACTATTTTTGACACTATAAAAGTAATTTGAAAAAAAGTATAAAACCTGAAACACTTATCTTTTAGGTATATTACTTATCTATGTTTACGTTAAATCTGGTGTCGATATTTTCATATTTGAAGTAGACATTTGCGTTTTGCTTTCAAAAAAGGGTTAATTTTTGGTTAAGTTAAAAGGGTTTTTTTTTTTTCTATCGAGCAAAGTGAAATGAATCATGTTTTGGAAAAACTAGTCTAGTAAAGCATATTCATGTTAATCTTGTGTATTTTTGTCAGCGAGATCCATGATTGCTTTGTATGAAAAAAAACAGTAAACTGCTGACGTATTTTAGCGTATATGGCCCCTTAATAGGAACATGATACATTGAGGGGATATCGCATTATGTAAATGTAAATCTTAGGTACACTTATTAATGTACCTAAGATTTATTTATTTATATATTATAAACGTCATTCTGGTATATTCTAAATCGCCAAATGGTTACAAAGATCTAGCTTTAAAAAAATATAATCAAAAACGATCATGACTGTCTGCAAAATCATTCAGGAGAAGTTTTACCTCTTTACCTCATGTTTGTAATATTATATTAAAGTCACCTAATAATAACATTCATTAAACTTGGTTAAGTAATTTTGACTTTTTAAAATAGGCTTTAAACAGTACTAGGTAAGTTCATTTTAACTTTCTTCAAAATCCTGCATTTATCTGATATCAAATTAAGTATAAGTAATAAGATTCTGGCTCGTTTAATAAATACGTTTAATATAATACAAAAATCATGCATTAGGAAAACGAATACTCTTAGATTGTTGTTTCCTTTTCTGTCAATCTTTTAGTAATTAAAATATGGAAAACGAACGAAAATTTACAAGTTTTTAAAAATAGAAATACTGCGCGGAAGCAGTCAGGGGTAAAAGCTTGTATTTCCACATTATTGTGTATTCATATTAAACAAGGATAACCGCTTATGAACAATTTCATAAACTTTTCACTCAACTAAAACTTGGTGCGGTATTTCTAAGTTCAAAAGACCCAGAAACATTTGGCTTATGCCATGGATATTGTGAAATCTTAACCCAAAACTTATTATAAATGTTTGCTTTCAACAAAAAGTTCAGTTGCTTTTAACTGACTTCGAAAAGAAGGAAGATTTATTTTATTGTATCAGGCGTTACTTTAGGGAAATCCATTATAACAGATGTAAAATAAGCATATAATTTGCTAATTCCGCGTAAGCAGTGTAACTTTTGTGGCAGATAATCCTACGAACGACACAGAATGTGACAAGTCTAACTGACGTTCCCACCACCCACCTCCGCGACCAGAACACGAATAAAGGAAGAACTCGGGAAACAATATAAATTTTCACGTACAGGATAAATATACCTAGATTTTAAGATGATCTTTAAATATATTAATAGAATTATTTAAACTACTTTTTGCGTTTTCACCTGCCTTTACTCCACATTTAACTAAAACTCGCAAAATCCTAGTACTAGCTGTTGTCTACGGATTCGCCCATTTTCCACAGAAACCCGTTGTGCGATCGGAATTAAAAGTAGCCTTGTTAATTTCGGTCACAATGTATTTGTGTTTCAAATTTCAGACAAATTGTTTCAGCTATTCGATCGTGAAAGAGTAACAAACATCCATACATACTCACAAACTTTCGCATTTATAATATTAATAGGATTTTAACCAGTTCAGTACTTCTGTTAGGCATTAAAAATCTCATCAGCTTTGTATGGGTACAGCTAACAAAAATCATATGAAAAACTAAAAGCATGTTCTCGGAACCGGCACATTTCTTGGAGTAAAATCATATGTATTTTGTTGAGAGCTCCAATGTGATAGCTTTCAGATAGATGGAAGAATTCTCCATTAGATTTGTAGTCTGAGAACTGTATAAACATCTACGTATATTATTCGTATGATATTTTAACTTTAACACCTACAATTAAGATACCTACGCGTATCTCGGGTGGCTTTATTTCAGTTCTGAAGTACAAAAGATTCGAATCTACATCAACCTACTCATAACAAAAGCTCACAATAGAATGAAATATACTATTTTTGATACATTTATAATATATCAAAGAAACCAAATTAAAAGCAAGTCCCTAAAAATCCATTTTCACAATCGGTTCATCGAGGCGTGAAATAGCAACAGATAGACAGACTGTTGCATTTATAATATTAAATATTTGTATGTACACCTATTTAGTGGCTCCCTTGTCTAGTGTTGATCCATATAATATATGCATATATGTATTTTTTTTATTTTATTTATCGGTATTTTAAAATATATCTACGTCATATGATTTGTAATAAAGGTGTAAAATGAACTCGTAAGAATTTTTCTGTGCTCCAACGAGTCAAGAGTCTTACAGGTTTCAACAAAAATCGTATTACACGTAGGTTTAGCGTTACGTGAAAAAACAACATGTTAAGACCGAAATATTATGTTTATTGCTTTTCAAAATAATCTCCTTTACATTTTAAACATTTTTTATGCGATCGAACCATTTTTTAAGTGTTTTCTACGTGCTGATTTAACGCTGTCACTGCCTCTTCGAAATTGATAAAAGTAAAACCTCTCATCAAATCTTTGATTTTGGGGAAAATAAAGAAATCACAGGGTGCTAGGTCAGGGCTATGCACAGGATGAGTGAGGAGATGTACTTTTTCTTAAGCTAAAAATGACTTTGTTTTGATGGCCTTGTGTGAAGAAGCATTATCATGGTGTAGGTCGTAGGAGAATGCGGCTTTTGAGTCGTCTATAGCGAACGTTTTCTAACACCCAGGGTAAACAAATGGTAGTATAACACTCGCCATTAACACTCTTTTGATCTTCAAGTGGAATTGTAAAGATGGGACGGTAGCTTAGAAAAAAAAAAGTGATAATTTTTTACAAAGGTTTCTCGCCTGTCTCACTTTAGTTGGCCTGTTCTCATTTTGAAACACCCATTCACAAGATTGCTGTTTTTTTTCGGGTTCAAAATAATAAATCCACGTTTCGTCTCCTGTGACAATGTCATAAGCAGCATAGGAATGTCCGTGGTCGTACTTCAGTAGCATCTGTGAGCACCATTTTAGGCGAGCCCGCTTCAGCTCATGAGGGATCCAACGACAACAAAGTTTCCGAACTTTCAATTCTTCTCGTTTTTTTTTTTAATTTGGCTCATACCAATCCCCAATATTCCTCGAGTTGTCTTATAGGTGATCTGGGGATTTTATTCAATTAACCGCTTAACAGTAACCACAGTATTTTCATTGACGGCAATTAAAGGTCGCCCTTTACGAAATTCGTCATGTAAAGAAACTCGAACTCTCTCAAATTCAGCAAACCATCGTCTCACGGTGCTCAAACAAGGTGCTTCTTCCAAAAGCATTTTGAAGACGAGACGAGACTGTGCCGTCTGCGGAGAAAGAGAACTTTTAAAATCATAAAAAGACATCGCTCTAAAATATTTTCGACTTAATTCCACTTCATTTCATACGTAGAACTTTAATATTTCATAAAAAAAACAATTGACAAATTATTTCCCGCCAATTGTTTTTTATTACTAAGTAAGTTGCAACGTCTTAAAAATATAAGATTCTAAATTCAAATAGCTCCGATTAGCTGGAAGTGCAAAACTGTTAATGTGCCCCATGTAATATAATTAAATTGTAATTAATATTTTTTATGACATATATTAATTAATAATCAATATAATTTTAATATAAGTACACATATTATGTAGTTGCACTTGTTGTCTAATGGTCCGGCGCTGGATTAGACTTTATGTGGGGACCCCATAAAGTCAAATCCAGCTCGACAAAAACTCAACCTCTCTCAAATTCAGCAAACCATCGTCTCACGGTGCTCAAACAAGGTACTTCTCTCCCAAAAGCATTTTGAAGACGAGACGAGACTGTGCCGTCTTGCGGAGAAAGAGAACTTTTAAAATCTTTTTGAATTAATTCCATTTTCGTTGCATACGTAGAACTTTGATGTGTCACATAAAAAAACAATTGACAAATTATTTCCCGCCAATTAAAATTTTTTAATACCAAGAAAGTTGCAGCGTTTTAAAAATATAACATACCAAATTCAAATAGTTCCGGTTAGCTAGAAGTGCAAAACTTTTAATGTGCCCCATGTACGTAGTTTTAGGATAATTAAATTGTAATTAATATTTTTTATGACATACATTAATTAATAATTAATATAATTTTAATATAAGTACACATATTATGTAGTCGCACTTGTCGTCTCATGGTCCGGCGCTGGATTTGACTTTATGTGGTCCCGGGTTTGATCCCCGGATCAGGCAACTGAACGAAAATGTGCTTCTTCAATTCTCTGATAAAATTAATGTTGACCGGGGTTAGATATGTGCCCTATTGGCGATAGACTTACCACATAACAAATTGAGGGACTTAGTTGTGACTAGTGGATTGTACCTCGGCCTACATTATAGTGAAGACATTTTTTATATTTTGTGCATATGTAATCATGACATGAAACAAATTATTGTATTTGAACAATGATGTATGACGCGCATGTAAGATCATTAAGAAATATGTCTACTCACGTGCTAAAAACTCCCAGCCCTCTGCTTGCTTTCATCCAATAATACAATCAAATGATTATTCAAATTTGAGTGCACTATTAGCTTTGATAATTTAATCATAGACTAAGTACCTCTTGCCGACGTTATAACCTAAGTTTCAAACTTCGACTGCCCTTGATCAATAGCAAAGCTCTAAAGTACATTGCAAGATTGAACTAAATTGCAAGATCTAAGAACACAAATAATTTTAAGAGAGAAGAGGTTTTAAGTTGGCCCATGCGTGGGATCCAATTGTTGGTCGGTGCCGGGCTAAACATACAAAAAGTGCTGTAAAGTTTAGAGAGATAGTGCTGTGTGTCGCTATATAGTGCCCAGAAATTATAGTAACGAGGACGTTATAAAAAGAAGAATTTAAGTATGAGATATTGAAGTACGAAATGCGGCGATAACACACAGTAGTTTTTGTGGATCGTAAATAGAGATATGTGATGGTCAATTTCTATTCTAGGTCAATCAAGATGTTTCACTTCACTTCAATATTTTGGAAAAATATAGTAAGAACATTAATTACCTTAATTTTTTGAAAACCAATTATGCAATTATGAAAGTACTAGGTACACTGCTATTCAATTTAATCAAAGAGTAACTTGTACTTGCCGATGTTACAATTTAAGTTTCAAACTTGAACAGCGCTTGATCTATGGCAAAGCTCTGAAATGCATAGTAAGATGTAAATTACTATGAGTTTACAAGTTCTTTGCCACAACTACGCCGGTTTGTATTGGGAGAAAATAGCTATATAAACTGTTTAAGTTACGAGAGCGTATTATAATTTTATATCGTAAGTTGAGAAAACTAGTTTAAAAAAAAGTTTTTATGGCATTAACAGCGAATAAGCACTGTGGTCCCCTGATGCGAAGAGACGACCCTAACCTATAGAAAACATCACTGTTATAGGTAGATCGCTGACTGGTGATCAGAGTGTTTAGCATAAGGTATATTTACTAATCTCTTATATAGTGCAAGTCTCCCGGATACACTGCAGGAACAAGTACATTCTCTAGTTCTCTTTCAATAGTATTCTCGTTGGTATTACCTCTTACGAACTCATCATCAAAAAAAAAAAGTATCTTCACGCCCATATCCCCGAAGAGGTAGGCAGAGGCATAACCAGGGCACCCACGACTAGCCGAAGATACTAAGTCCCATAATGTGATAGGTGGCAAGCCTATCGCCAACCGGGCACGTTTCCAATCCCGACCAACATTTTTTTTAATTAGAAAATTGGAAGAATCCAATATTCTTTTTGTTGGCCGACCCGGGATTCGAACCCGAGACCTCATGCAGTCAAGTCCAACACCCGGACCACTCGACCACAGAGGCGATTTATCAAGTGTTTTATATATAAAATAAACCAGCAGACTGGTTTTCTGATAGTAAAAAATACGACGTGTATCTTGGTCCTCAAAGGTGGTACTTGTGTGTTGCTACTTTGAAGTTTCATGCTATTTCTCATGGATATCTTTCCGACCCAAATAAAAACGAGCAGTAAGTCGAAATCATTGCGGCAGAAATAGTTGACACCAATTTTGGCGAAGTAACACTAAACTTTAACGCCTAACTTTATTAATTTTGTAGAGGAAATCAACTTTATGATATGTGTATTACGGTAGTTTGTCATTGTATTACAATGGTTAATACTGAGTAAGGAATAATATGGTCACTGTAAAGTACATGGATTAAAGCCATCATCACCTCATTCTTGATGATGATGACGGTAGCAAGTTTTTTAATTTTTGTTTAAGGTTTTTGAGTTACATAGTAGAATATAATGTTCATCAAAATGAATTTTGTAAAGGAAATGCTATATCAAAAAGCTTTATCACGTCAAATTATTAAAAATATAAAAGATGGCTGCCCCTTTGCAATGTTTTAATTGCGACAAAATTAAAAATGACGGGCTTAAAACTCAATCCAGTGTACATGATTTCCTTTTGCAAAGTTGTAAATAAATGCAAATTGTTCAAAGCACTTTGTTCTCTCTACTTCACAGCATCGAGGGACATTTCCGTTTATACTTGCTTTTGATGCTCTGAAGTCTGAGCTAGTTTATTTATACTCCCACAAGGTATTCCTTTATTAATATTTTAAGAGGATGGTGAAACGCTGCTGCGTTTTAGTAATGTATAGTAAGCACTGCAAACATCTGACTCCTATACACTCGTATACAGTATTTTAAAAGGGGTCAGATATTTGCGTTGTTGAATACTATAAGCTATTTCAGAAGGGTCAGATATTTGTGTTGTTCTTTTTTTGAGTTAGACCATTTTCCGAAAAAAAGTTTTGTAAAATGAAGAAACAAAAGAAGAAAACTTTTCTTATAGAATATTTTATCTTGCAGATGAAATTCTCGTGTGACTATCTTAGTTCCCGTACTCCTCCGAAACGGCTTGACCGATTCTTATCATTTTTTGTGAGCATATTGAGTAGGTCTAAGAATCGGCCAACATCTATTTTTTATACCCCTAAGTGATAAGGGTCACTCACTCAAAATTTTTTTACTAAAATCACATTGAAAATATAGCAGAACAAGATCTGCCGGGTCAGCTAGGTTACTATATTAAAATAATAAGATCCAGATCTTATAGGTCCTTATAGTTACTAGTTTATTGCATTTAAAATCCAGTTTGCAATTGTAACAGACGTAGAATAAGGTTTTACCTTGCTGATTCTGCGTGAAATGAACCTGACCATTTTGTCATTACTTTTTTAAAATTTCCACTTTGAGATGATAATAGTAATATCCCTGGACTGGACGGACGATAGCCACAACGAGATGCTCAATAATAACGATTTAATAAAATTTATATAAGAACATATACTTTTTACTAAATTTCAACTTAAGTTCCGTATTTGAATTGGTTTCTATGAAATCTGCACCATATGAGTATTTAATTTTTCAAGTTATTTTATGTTCTATGTATTTGAAATGTTTACTTGATAAAGTAAAGAAATTTATTTTAAGTAGTTGTGAATTTAGTTTGTAGCTGAAGGTGTAATTTTTTTTGGTAAATGTTAATCATAATAATATGCACGATTTGTTGCTGTTATTATTTAAACGTTGAAGTAAAATTATATAGGTAGAATATTATTTCGTTCAATATTATCGATATGTTCCGTAATAAACAATACATTGTCCTTAATAGGACAATGCCTGAAGGCGTCGCTTCTGGATCGTAAATTCCATTCATGCGTCACCCTTGTGGGCAGTGTGTTATCGATATTTCGACCGAAATTTATCGACGCATGAACCAGACTTCAGCTATAAATATGTAAAATGAGATTGTTAAATCTGTATAAATTATAACTTATTTTAAGTAACTCAAATTTGTATAAGTTAGAAGAAAATAAATTTTTATTTCTTTGATTTTTAAATAACTACTTAAATCAATTAAATAAAGTACTAAGGAAGGTACATAATTATACGTAGGTCACACTATAAGTTAATAAGTCTTGCGGAGAAAGAGAACTTTTAAAATCATAAAAAATCATCGCTCCAAAATCTTTTCCACTTAATTCCATTTTCGTTGTATACGTAGAAATTTGAAGTATGATAAAAAAACAATTAACAAATAATTTCCAGCCAATTGTTTTTTTATTACTAAGAAGGTTGCAACGTTTCACAAATTTAACATTCGAAATTCAAATAGTTCCGATTAGCTAGAAGTGCAAAACTTTTAGTGTGCCCCATGTATACATATGTATCTCCACTATAAGTCCCTTACATGATAGGCAGAGAGTATCAAGTGCCAAATTTCATGATCCTGGCAGACCTGTCTGGCTTCCTCCAAATTCATTACTCTTTTCATACAAACACGCCGGTTTCAGAGACTTTTGGCAAAACCCTAGGATAATTTATCTGAGCGATTCGTTCGTGGAATATCAACCTTGGTCTCCCCGGGTACCTACATCCATCCACATTCGCATTGTATATTTGCTTTGTCAATCTTTTATCTGTCATTCTTTCCACATGACAGAGCCAGCGGAGCATGCCCTTTCTTATTTTAACACCAACACTTACTTTTAATCCCACACTTCCTCGGATCTCACTGTTACGAATGCAGTTAGCGAGCATTACACCACAGATTTTCCGTAACGCTCTGTTTTATTTTATTCTCATGCTTTTTATGACGTACCCTATTCTCGCTTCCATACAACAACGTTGGGATAAGTCGGGAATTACTACAGAAAATGTTGAAAGTACTAAGGTAAATACGAGTATACTAAATTTGTATATTAATTTCTGATTAACTTAAGTAGCTGACGAAAAAAGCAAATAAAGCGCTTCAAAAAGGAAGTACAATCAAAAAGTTGCTGGTGGTTTCGTCAACTAACAAGCAGCAGTCTTTGTTAAAATAAAACATTTGTTAGTAAGTTTTGGGCTGAGATTTCACAATATCCGTGGCACAAGCCAAATGTTTCGGGGTCTTTAGAACTTACAAATTCCGCAACCAAGTTTTAGTTAAGTGAAAAGTTGGTGAAAATGTTTATGAGTGGCTATCTCTGTTTGTGTTAATGTGCTCATTTCTCGGATGAAAGTATTATTTATTGTTATAACTTAAGCGAGTTTTGCTTTGGATTATTTGTTTTACAAGATTTATAATTCATAATATCCTTTGTAAACGCGAAAGTCAGTTTTGTTTTTTGTTTTTATCGTTCTAAACAAAGGAATCAAAGGTTCTTTCGTGTTTTCGTATTTATGAAGATTAAATTATTAAGTATCCGACAAAGTGGATTATATAAAAATATTATAAAGGCTGCTTCGTATATCTTTTGGTAAGTTATATCATAAAGTATTGTTACTTAGAGTTTATATAGTTCTAATAAAAAGTCATCGAAATAAAACTAGATAATATTTTTATATCAAGAACTTGAAATGTATGTATAAATAAAAAAGAAAAAAATCTTTTAATGTTGACTTTTAAAGCAGACGTCAATCGCGTCAGTCAAACGTGGCATCATCGTGATCATCCGAGCGTGCTCTCAGACGTTGTGTGAGTAACGCGTCGCTACACAGGCTTGCTTCCAAGTATACCTTTAAAGGGTAGCGCCCATCTGGACAGGCTGGGACAGGGCGCAAGTCTGCGAAATTATCCATATAGATCGTTTTCACACATTTGTATGGAGCGAATCACACTTTTCAGGGGCAGGATTACGGCGTATTTTTTCATAGCGGATTTTGCTCAGCATTTCGCCAAGGAGGAGAGTAAAAACGATAATAATAAATGTGAAAACTAATGACATTTTAACGCTATAGTTTTCTGTTGCAACTACTAGAAACGGCACTTTAAATACGAATTGATTTTAAAGTAGAGTGGCTACTATTTTACACTACTTTTTGGTAATGAGTAATGAAAATCCACCAATGTGATGCGGCTCAGCTCGCCTGAGTGTACTTTGCAATGCGATGCGCACCGACCTGATACGATCCGGCCTGTCAACAGTGTGCTCTATCCTTTAGTGTTTGTTTATCATTTCGCGCTTTAATCATCTAATATATAAAACTCTCGTGTCACGGTGTGCGTGATTGAACTCCTACGAAACGGCTACACCGATTCGCATTAAATTTCGTGAGCATATTGAGTAAATCTGAGAATCGGCCAACATCTATTTTTCATACCCCTAAGTTATAAAGGTGACTCACCTCGATTTTTTACTAAAATCACCCTGAAAATATAGCAAAACAACGTCTGGCGAGTCAGCAAGTCTAATATATAAAATTTTCATGTCACGGTGTGCGTGGTTGTACTCCTCCAAAATGGCTCCACCGATTTTTGTGAAAGTTTGTTATCATATTGAGTAGGTCTGAAAATTGGCCAACATCTATTTTTATACCCCTAAGTCACAAGGATGATTCACCCCAATTTTTTTTACCAAAATCATATTAAAAAAGTAGCGGAACAACGTCTACCGGGTCAGCTAGTGTTAAATATTATTTTAATGCAGTTAATCGAGATATCCACGTACAATTGTCTTTTTATATTAACTTTGAACAAATAACAAAAGTCAAATTCTCTGTATTCAAGTTTGTTTCATGGAACCTTACAGACAATATCCGTCATATTATGGTACTCCCAGGATTAAGTTGACATTATAGTTTTTATTCCCCCTAATAAGGAGTAAAAAATCAACTAAACCCTTGCCCGTCTTATAATTTTTACTCCACTGCTACCTTTAATAAGCTGAAGTCTTGACGTGGCACTTTAAGCCACACAAATTATTTTTTTTAATAATTGGAAGGCAAACAAGCAGACGAATTTCCTGATGGTCAGAAACTCACGCCACCCAGAGGCATCAAAGGTGGTAATGGTGCGCTGCCAACCTGAGACCAGGATGTTAGGCCTCGAGCAAAAGTAAGTTTACCGGCTACCTATTACCCGGCTACTAGGTATTAAAGTTATTTTGTGAGTGGAGATAGTTACGAGGCTAGTAAATTTTACTTTCATCCTGATATTTAAACGGGAAGGTAAAGGATAAATAATAACACGTAGCATAGCCTCAGGCAAAAACTAGTAAAAATATTCAAAAGCCTTTTTACACGAGAAAGAGACCTTTTCTTGAAAATGTAAAAGCGTATTCTTGGAAGAGACATATGCATTTTCTCGGGTGTTCAAGTAAGATAGCTTCCAATCCTTCTATTATATGCTTACTTGAAGAAGCGTGCAAATATCCATATGGAATTGTGTGCACTGTAATATTCCAGATATGAAAAATACCAAAGTTTTCACGGATTAACGGCTTAGTGAAAGATGCAGCGTGCGCGTTTATTCCTGAAATTACCGCGAAAATATTAAATGTGTTGGATAATGTTTTTAATTGCAATGTACAGTACACAAGCTTCATTATGAGTAATTTATAATACGGATATGGCTAATTTGAATTTTTACATACATTGTTTTTAAACGTTGGACAACGATTTGCTACCAATCAATAGTAGCAGCGAGTAGCGACCGCCTCGTTGGTCGAGTGGCTGGCGTATACGCCTAACTACATCGACTTACCGCGAGGCTCGGGTTCGATTTGACAGACATTTGTGTGATGAACATTTAAGTGTCTGTATTTCCGGGTCTGGGTGTTTATTAAATTTATTTCGTTATCTATTTAATTATTTCTATGTATTAGAGTCGTTAACAAACACCCATAACACAAGCATATAATTTGCTTACTTTGCGGTTAGATTCAATTTGTGTAACTGGTCCCTGGATAGTTATTTATTAATTTTTTTTCCTGACCTGGGTGTGTGTACTACGTACAATAGATGCCTGTAATTATTGACCGTCCAACAAAACTGACCTTGGAAAAAAACTTTGTTTCCATTTTCCAATTTTTATCAAATTTGGATTCAATCTATACTCCAGACGGATGCGAACCAATGTTCAGTGTTGTTTACCATCTGGAACAATATTGTATATATTCCTATTTATGTAAGCATGTAGTCATTTTACTTTCTAGATATACCAAATAATGTTATGTGTATTAAATATTTGTTAGGTGACATTTTTTTGGTCAAGTCAAGCTTTGGCCTAACCAAAACGTCAATCGAGCGGTGTTAACGAAAGGGTGTATTTATAAGGTGATCCCATTTCCACCAAATCTAGATATGATGAGGGGATCCTAAGGAAATCTAGAAAAATACTCCATTGCTGTGTATTTGGATAGCATACTTATCGAAATCGGTGTCAGATTTTGCAGTGTTACTGCCCTTGCATAATGTTTAAGCACCTCTTTGTTCTAGTCGTCCAGTCTAAGACACGATAATGATTGCAGTTATGGTGGCAGTAATTGATTGTCCAAGTACCAGTAATGAGTAAATTGTCTCTCGCGGTCTGGCGCCGGATTCGACTTCTTGAGGTGCCGGGTTCGATCTCCAGGTGGGGCAAAAAGAAAGAAAACGTGCATTTTTCATTTCATTTTATTTTCATTTAAAATATATTTTCACGCCCATATCCCCGAAAAGGTAGGCAGAGCCACAACCAGGGCACCCACGACGAGCCGAATAAACTAAGTCCTACAATGTGATAGGTGGCAAGCCTATCGCCAACCGGGCAAATATCCGATCCCGAGCAACATTTTTTTATCAGAAAATTGGAAAACCCTAATTTTCTTTTAGTTGCCCGACCCAGGATTCAAACCCGGGACCTCATGCAGTCAAGTTCAAGACCTGAACCGCTTGACCACAGAGGCAAATTAACGTTGCCCAGGATTGGACATGTCGTTTGGCGATAGGCTTGTGATCTATCATATTGCGGGAATAAGTGCTAGTGCCCTGAATGTGCCTCTGCCTACCTTTTCAGGGATATGGGCGTGAAGATACATTTGATTTTCTTATTGAAGTAATTCAAGAGAGCACTTTAGCCACTTCGCAATTTCCTTCCTTCATCAGCTTTTTATGTAATGGGACAACCAAATTGTAGTCGGATTACAAGATGGGAAAAATATATTTTAAATCTACAATTGAAATGGTTTACTGATAATAATAAAAGGCTGAAGGGTAAAGTTTTTTGGATCGGTTTTCCGGTTATCTAAATGGAATACGATAATGGCGAAAAGTGACGCTATGACAGCAAAATATATAAAGCAGTGGTAACTTCTGTCGTTCGCTTGCCACAATACACTACCAACTGTTTTGTAAAATACCTATTTATGCAAAAAAGCCTACCTGTAGTCTCTCAAATCATCTCTGTGGTCTAGTGATTCCGGTGTTGCGGCTAGATGATGTTCCGTGATCGATTCAAGAGTCGAGAAACTCAAAATGTGTTTTTATTAATTTTCTTTTCCCCGTGTTGGTCCGGGCTCCTATGCAAAAAATACCATCTATTTGCCTTCCTGCTAGACAGCTCGTAAAAGGCGAGCATAAGCTTACCGTCACTAACACCGTGATATCCTACTAGATGGTAGAGTTTGGCAGCAACTCGTTCGGATTGGTACCACCGCCTTACCTATTCCTGCCGCCATAATGTCAATACTTGCCATTGACGTGTTCTGGTTCGGTGGGTAAGGTAGCCGGTAAACTTATTTTTGCTCGAGGCCTAACATCCCGGCCTAAGGCCTCTTTGGTGTCTCTAGGCGGCGTGAATTTCTTACCATCTAGAAATCCGTCTGCTTGTTTGCCTTCCAATATCATAAAATGAAACAACGCTGCCCGGGATGAGTTGACTGCCCTGTGGGAAATAAGTTTGCCTATAATGTTGTGGTACTTAGTATTGTCAAAATACTATTTTTTTAATCTTTTTGTCTTTTTATGATAACCCACGATGGAATGTATGGAATAGTAATAATGATAAATATCCCTGGTTAAGTTACACAAACTGAATCTTACCCCAAAGTAAGAAAATTATATGCTTGTGTTATGGATCAATAATTCTAATAGATAGAAATACAAAAATAAACTTAATAACTAAAATTAAACTAGTAATCGTAGGCTCTAGATACTTCTTTGTTCGTTATTAGTATTAATCTATACATATAATAAATCTGTAGAAAGTTCAATTCTGTACATTGAAAATATTGAAAAAATAAATAGCAGTAGGGTGTTACTGGATCGATACCAATTCCAAATATGTGATTAAAACAATTTTTGTCTGTCTGTCTGTATGTTCAGGCATCACGTGAAAACTAACTGTTCGGTTTCGATGAAACTTGGTATAATCATACCTTATTATCCTGGGCATAAAATGGGATACTTTTTATCCTGAAAAAATTGTAGCAAAAATCTTAATTTTTAAGTGTTATCACGCGAAGGCCGACATCCGCGCGGACGGAGTCGCGGGCGGAAGCTAGCGCGTTAATATGTTTAGGGTCTATAAGCGTTATACATTTCTTATAAACAAATAATAAATAACATTCATTCCCCATGTTCTTCCGGGTAAGTAGAGCAGAATATACCATCTGCCTCTCTGCCAGGCAGCTCGTAAGAGGCGATCAAAAGTTAAAGTATAGGTCATCACCCATCACCAACAAGACCACTGGAGGTAGACTGCTGTAACTTACCCGGGTTGAGATCCACATGTAACATTTATGGTGTCTAAAGGTCACGGTTATCTCTTACCATTCGGAGACCCGCGAGCTTGCTTGTTGTTTCTTTTGTTGAACTGATTAATAAAAAAAAACCTTTCACGTGATCACGATGGATCAACTTTGCTAATTATTTTTGGTTGTATTATTTATAGTCAGGAAAAGGATCATATTAATAGAAAAGCTGAGAAAATTGCTGGGAAAATGGAAACAATCATACTTAGATTTTGTCCATATAAACTGTCAGTATTCGTTAATGTCAACGGATAGAAGTAGAAGTAAGCTGGATCCTCCAGTGCTGCAATAATATGCACACACACAAATAGACACACACTCACACACACACAGGCACGCACACAGACATATCATAACTATAACACTTTTTTTCCATCAGGTTTTAAAAATAAACAAAAACAATCCTATCATACCTTACTTACCACCAATGGTTGCTTAAGTATACCAAGTCGAACTAGAAAAAACAGAAGCAGTGCCTGGTTTCCCATGACCAACCAGATATAAAGCGAGGATAATGATGATGAATGTAAAGGTTCGACCAACTTAAACCTAATAAAAAAAACTTCATTCAAACATTTTAGTATATTTTTCGTTTATTTTCGTTTTTCGATAATTATAAAGATTTCAAACTATTTACAAGTTAACAACGAAAATCGTCTTCTATATTTAATACAGTTTGAATTAGCTAGTAACAAATTAGATATTTAATATCTATTAAACGAATTACTAAAAGTTTAACAATAGCTCTCGGTTTGGGAGATTAAATTAATTAATCTGTGAAAAATTAAGAAACATTTCACCATTTCTATGAATTTTAAAGGATCACTAATATGCCGTATTCCAATTTCAAAAAAGTACACGTTTTCATAAGATACACAACTCGTTCATTAAATATACATACAGCTCATTCAAAAAGACCAAACAAAAATGAGGGCGCCACCGTTTTTAACATGGCAACTCCGTATTAAAAAAAAATTGTGTGTGTACTTATGTACACGCGTTAGAAGTTATACTTCTTCGGCGTAATAAGATAAAAATCTTTTTAAAAATTTTATATTTTGCCTTATTATACATTTGTAGACAAAGACACTAACCATAGAAATAAAGAAATATTGTGAATACAGTTGTCAGTTCTCACGCAAACATACATAGATGTCCTTACTTTTACTTTGTTGGTACCTTTTTTTGAAAAACTAAAATGTTATCTATAGCTAACTTCATCATGTCGGTTTTTCCTGACGGTGTGCGCGCGCATCGTAAAAATTTACAATCATATTTTTATCCTAACGCGCCAAAAGAAGTATAACTTCAAAAATTCCGATAGGAGTAAATTGTCATAAGATGAAAAATAGTTTTAATCGTGTAAGTTACTAATTTTGTATCAATAATATTTTATGTAAATTCTTTTTAAATCTTTTGAGCACCATGTTAATGACTCATCGAGTCCCACTATAAATGTCTTGTTCATTGTTTATATTTCTCTAGATTGAGTATGTAAAACTCGGACAAATTTGCATTAAACGTATTAAAATCGAACAATTTTTACAATATGACAGTTATCATTGTTCAACTTAACCGTACAAACAAATGTAACCATAGAAATTTATAGAACAAAGGTAATTAGTAAATATACTCCTAGCGAAGATTGTGACATTTTCTTATCGTGTTGCCAGATATGAAAAAAAAAATAGTTCCGATATAGCTAATTTATGCGCTTTTTATACTATATAACTTTCATAAATATTTTTTTCAGCTAGATAAAAAGTTAACGTGGTCTAGATTTAAACAAGGGTCCTTTAGTCGAATGTTATGGAGAAATTTGCTGACAACATGCATATTCTACTTATATCCGCTCAGTTTCTCATTAAATTAACGATATTATATTAAAAACATAAATGTGAAATGATAGCCAAGTTCAATATTAAAATTATTCGTTGTTAATTATTTTCACCAATAAAGAACCGAGGTCAATGTGGCTACAGAGTGCTATGTCGGAAACCCAAAAATGTTATTAACCAATTTTAAACTTGTATGACCTCTGTGCTAGGTACCTAAACACAAGTTTAAAATTAGCTTTGGCTAGAAGAATTAAATACACGAAAAATGTCATGATTGTAGATCAAATAGTTTTCGAGTTGCTAAGTGAACCTAGAAATTATTCGTTTGAGTATATTGCGCTTTTTCGAAATTTCTTTCTTTGAACTTGGCGAACACCCTACCGTATGTTTAGGTTTTGTAATTATAAATTCCTTTCTTATTAATTACGCAGAAAGAATTCATTAGAAAGCTTTGCTTTTATAAAGAAAAAACTTGAAATATTTTTGTGATGATAATAGAATACCTTATTAGGCTTTGTTTATCAGATTTAATTAAATTTATTTTCCTTATATACAGCATCAAAAGGACTTGCTGCAATAGTAATGATATTTAAATGAAATATTTGGTGTTTAATGAGCGATATACTGAAATGTAATACTATCACAGTCGGAGACGACTATTATTAATCTATTATTAAATTACAATTTTGTATAGAAAATGTTGATTAAATAACTGATTAAAAGTAACTCGTAATAAAAATTGAGTGGACTCGAGTGTACTTAGACAATATTATTAATAAGTCTAAAGTAAAAATAAGATAAAGTGGATATTAATATAGTATGCATCAAAGTGTAATAAAGACTATAACATTGGTACTTTAATCGAAACTTGGTAACCCTTTTGTGGAATTAGTTACTGAGGGCGGTATTCCCTAACGAATATGGCTTAGGAACCTTTAAGTAAATAGCGTACTCATTCCTTAAAGGTCGGCAACGCATCTGTGACACTTCTAGTGTTGCGGATTTCCGTGGGCGGCGGTGATCACTTTCCAGCAGGTGACCTACTAGCTTGTTTGCCTCTTGTATCAAATTCCCTTGGGGTACTTTAGACTATGTTTATTCGTAGGTGGGTAAGTTTTATATATAATTCATCGCGGAAGTGCAGTACTATTTTTAACCCCAGATGCAAAAAGAGGGGGGAAATTTCCGAACGGATGCAGTGTTTTCAATTTAGTTTTTTTGTACTAAAGGTAACATATGTGCGAGTGTTCTTAGACATGTTTGATGAAAATCACTTGAGCCGTTCAAAAGTTGTGGGAGGTGAAAGTGGGGAGATTATTCGTTTTTTTTTCTTTTTAAAAATATATTAAGTTCTTGTATAAACCAGCGTTGCAGTTCCTGCTGCAACATTAATGCTAAGACAGTAAGCTTTTTTTCTAGAGGTGATGTACAGAGTTACCTTGAAAGGACCGGCCAAATGTTACTGTAAGGGGGAAAGGCTTGAATGGTAATGTGTTTTAAATATAAGTGCAAAATTATAATATTTACTTTTATAAAAATTCAGAACAGTCCGCAAAAATTCTTCACTTGTTGTCACGCTACGTTGTACCTTGTACGAGTCATGACGTCAACAGCCTGCGATTGCGTCTGTGCTCGGCAGAAATCAATTTTATGCTTTGCTTACGTTATAAATATGCATCATGTATTTAGCCATTATATTAAAATTACAAATTGATTTTGAAAAAAGAGTTACTGAATAAATCGAAAGTGTTATCGATTCCGAATTTCGCAGCGATTTGCCAAGATTGATACCACCGCTTTACCTATTCTTGCCGCCATAGCATCAGTGCCTGCCGTTGACGTATTCCGATTCGGAGGGTAAGGTAGCCGGTAAAGTAGCGTAGAGTAGGGTAAGGTTGCTTTCCAATATCATAAAAAAAAACCTTTATAAATGTAATTAAATGGTGAAATGTTTTCTTAAAGTTTCTACATTTGATGATTACCATTTTTTCTCAATTTTTACAGACTTCAACTACATAAATTTATATTTTACACTAAAATAAATTTAATAAAAACAAATCAAAGCTGTCAGAATTAAAAACGTTGATATAATATATCATATTATACAAAACTTTTACAATATTAACATTTATGTACAAAACATTCCATAACGGACCAATAGTTACAAACTAACGGATTTATTAAAGATGCTTCAATATATTGAGAGAAATTCAATAAAATAACGAATAACATTTTATTGTTTTATCGTTGCTACGTATCATATATTTATTTTTCGTTAATAGCTTATCTATAATCAATTACAATTTGTGGACTGTACAATTTAAAGTACCTGCTATAAATATAGCAGGTACTTTAAATTTTAGCGGTTCGGCGTCGGACTTGACTTCTTTAAGTCACGGGTTCGATCCTCGGCTCCGGCAACTAAAAAACTAGTAAATGTGTATTTTCAGTTTTCAAATGAAAACTGATAATGTTTTGGGCTAGTCGAGGGTGCCCTGGTTGTGCCCCTTCCTATATATTCATGGATATGGGCGTGAAGATACTTTTATTATAATGTCATTTATTTTATATATTAACCAGACTATTTTTCTGTGCAATAAATATCACTAACATAAGTGCATGAAGTATAACACGTTTAGACATATTTTTTTACATAAGGTTATGTTTATATACATAGGTACCTTTTTACAGGGAAAGGCAAACAAACTAGTAGTTCATCTGATAATAACTGTGAAATAATGTCAACTTTTTTTGAAAAGAGAAGGCTTTACTTAAATCATAAAAAAAGGGTCTTCACGCCCATACCCCCGAAGAGATAGAATGGGACACAACCAGGACTAGCCGAAAACACTAAGTCCCATATCCAATCCCGGGCAACGTTATTCTTATCAGAAAACATTTTCTAGTTTTTGTGCACGGCACTAAAAGAGGTAGGCAGAGTCAACAACCGGGGTAGCCACGACTAGCCGAAGACAACAAGTCCTAGTGTGGTAGGTGGACTTCCTATTGCCATCCGGACACATAATCAATCCCGGGCAATGTTTTTTTTAATTAGAAAATTGACTCTAGAAAAAGTACTCATTTTCTATTGATTTTGTATCCCGACTCGGGGATCGAAATCAGGACCTCAAGAAGTCAAGTCCGATGCCAGACTGCTAGACCATAGAGGCGACTAATTACTTTATTAATTTACTTTACTCATTCTAAATTGTCTTGTTTGGAAAACGTTGCTCTCGGCAACTAGAAGGCATATTATGAGGCAAAAAGTAACTTTGTAATTGGACATTAATCATTCAAAATATGTATATTTTGTGATTAAAGGGAAAAATAATATTTCATCTCATAATCACCAAATAGTACCTAGTTAAATATAGTAATTCATTAGTAACATGAAAATAAAAACGGCTTTCATTATCTTAATATATATAAATCTCCTGTCACGATATTTGTCCGCGATGGACTCCTAAACTATTTAACCGATTTCAATGAAATTTGCACACCGTATGCATTTTGATCCAACTTGAGATATAGGATAGCTTACATCTCAATTTTAGCATAAAAAAAATTGCCGTCCGAGTGAAGCCGGAACAGGCAGCTAGTCTAATATATACATATCTCTTATTAATCTTCATGGTATTTCTTTATATTAATTTTATTGAGACGTAATACCACTGTTTTATTTACCTTTATTGATACTTCAAAAATCATTAGAAATAAATTAAAAATGGCTTCTGTGGTCTTGCGGTTCAGTTGTCGGACTTGACTGCGTGGAACCCGGGTTCGATTCCCGGGCCGGGCAACAAAAAGTAAATTTGGTTTTTCCAATTTTCTATTATAAAAAAAGTTGCTCGGGATTGGATATGTGCCCGGTTGGCGATAGGCTTGCCACCTTCACATTGGCGGACTTAGTGTCTTCGGCTAGTCGAGGATGCCCTGGTTGTGCCTCTGCCTACCTCTTGGCGGATATGGGTGTGAAGATAAATTAATTTTATGAAACTTGTTCATCTTGACAGAAAACTAAATAAAGAAGTTTTCCTTATTAACAAAAATGAAGTACGTCCATTTGAAGCATCTTTAATCATCGCTTTATCACATTTTTGTGATTATGATTATCGTATTGTATAACTGTACAAATCCTAGGTAAAAAAGTTGAAATGTAATTTTATTGCATTTCCTTTACCTTCTATTTTTTTCTTATGTTATAACAAATGATTTCTACCGATAAGAATATCAGATATAACTAACAATATAAGATGTTTAGAAAATTTCCAGTTTGTAACATATAACTTAATTATTTATACACTTTTCACAACCTTGTGGTCTGAATAATAAATAAACATAACAAAATTCAAGTTTTTTCTATCTTGAATGTTACATAAACAGTTTGAGTTTGTTATTTTATTTATTTACCAAAGATATAAATTATAAGATTTTTTTGTAACAGGCGGTGGATAAGAACAAGGGTTTCCTGGTGGAAGGCGACTACTGTGGCCCCCAACACCATAGACGTTATAGGCCAGCTGTCCTGCAGCTGGGATGTGCAGTCTATGGTGCAAGTCGAACGGCTACCGTGCTCTCCAGACCGGAGTTTAACAGTCATTATGGCGGCCGGAATAGTTAAGGCGATGGATTCCTACCCGGGCAAGAAAATCTTGCTTGAATGTTATGAAAGATAAAGACATATTATTTAGAAAGCCAAGTACCTAGGAAAGCAAGGATAGCAATATTTGATACTCGACATGCTTTGCCTTTGCCCCGTAATGGACTTGGCGTGAAGATGTGTATGTATGTAATTTATAATTTAGCTCTCCCACACAATTTGGTACATAATATTTGAGTAAAATGTAGCTTATTTCTTTTACCTGTCTTTTTTTTCTCGGCTGACATCAATTAAAATCGGTTCAGCCGTTCCCTTTATAAGGGAATATACACATAAGCATAAACAGAGGTCGTTATTACTATTTTATTTGTTTAAAATAGGTAATTAATTTCCAATAGCTTTATTCGTTGTAGTAGTAGTCGTCGTAGTCAGACCTCAATAATTTAAGAAACCTAGAAGAGTAATTCAGTTAGGTATTATACATATATCTGGCCCTGGCGCGAATCGAACATAAGTCCTGTACCTACTAAATTAAATTCTTATTCCTAAAGCTAAATAGTGAATCTGGTTTCTGAAAGGATCAGTGCATATCTTAAAATTTTTATCTTTGGTTGTTACTTAATTATTGAAATATTATTTACATTAAATTTACAAATTACCCATAACACGGCTAATATTTCGTTCATCCTAACTATGCGATTATTAAAACAGACTTCGGTTTCGGCGAAAAACATTATTTTTATATTCATATCTAATAATGATTTAAAACGCTTTGTAGAAAAAAAGTAAAAAACATTAAAAAAACAAAATGACAGTGATTACATTCGTTCGCTGTTGTTGGCTTAGTGTGTATATAGCTTAGTGTGTATGTAGTAAGTTATTTAACTTGGTCGGTACAGGCCCTAAAAAGATGCAGTGGTGATAAAACTCAGAAATTATACACACTTCCGACATTACAATATGTAGTCGTTGATGTTATAATTTTAATAATATGATGTTATTTCTCTGTTCAAGACTGTACAATCCACGCACACATATAAACAGTGTTATTTGTTTGTTTCAATAGTGTAGTAATTAAAGTAATTAATAATGTAGACACGTCCGACATAGCGAAGAGGCCGGATGATAGTGATTACTTTATGAACACAAAACATTATGATTAAATTTAAACTATTTGCGTTACAATCGTGTACAAATACAAACTTACTAATAATGAGCACATTTCACCGAAACCTTATATAGTCCAATAGTTTGTAATTTATTTACAATTCCTAAAGCTGTGTTGTTTGTCAGAGTGGTGTGTCGCGCGGTGTGTGTGCGTGTGTGTTGGTGTGGGTGTGTGCGTGCGGGTGCGAGCGCGGGAGTGTGCGGAGGTGTTGAAGCGGGATACACCGCTCGCCCCCGCCTGCGTTACGCGGTAACGTGCATGATCCGCTCGCGAAGCCCGCCGGTGGGGGAATACCCGTTGTTGCACTCTGTTAGAAAATAAAAAGAATTAATTTTTACTTTATGTGTTATATGATAAAAGGTACACTTTATGTACTTACTTGAGTACTTTATAATTGTAGCTATTCAAATGAAAGTAATTTATTAGCGGAACAAGAGTGTTAAGATTTTCCACCAACCGTTTATGCTTTTTACAAATTACAGTGTTTAATAAAAATTTAGTTTACTTAAGAAGTACCCTTTTTACCATAATCTACCAACGGTTACAAATCACTGTACAAAACACTTTAGTGACCTAAACGGCTGACCCTGTCACATGGTTCATGTTCTCTGAGCAATCTGGAGGAAACTTCTTAAAGTACCCTTTCTATCGTAATCTACCAGAGGTTACAAGTCACTGTATGACACACTACTGTGAGCATATCTACGGCCAAGAATATCATTGACGAATGATGCTACCACATGGTTCATCCTGCCCAAGTAGTTTAAAGGAAGTCACTTGAAGTGTGATTGATTAGTTTACTAAAATTTCTGTTGTTGACTTTTACTGCTGGAATATAACTACTGCAAAATTACTTACCGAGTTATCATGTATAGGCGGATGCGTCGGTGGCGGCGCAGTTCTTAACGCACAGTAGCCTGGGATAGAGCCGCGAACACCTGCGATGCTGCCACGTGGGCCTCTGTTGTTTGGGGGAGATATTGTTGATACTTGCTGCTGGCGGAAGTATTCCAGCTGCTGTAAGAATATTTTGATTTGTAGCAAAAAATAAGAAAGTGTTGTTAATGACTAATTTAATTAATATTAGTCAATAGTACAAACATTAAAAGTTAGTCGAGACAGGATGATCAACAAACAGATGGATTTTGTAATGGAATATAAATGAAGCGCAGTGAAGCTTTTATTTTAATAAATTATTTCATTTAAGAACACAATAATATAATATTGTAATAATATTTCTTCAATTTCCCTTAGATTCCATCGTCGGATTCAAACTTAGTAGCAATAAGATATCTACGAAAGAATCTATATTTGCTATCGTCGGCACTTGGTGGAACTGCTTTATATATACACTTTCTTGGATTAAACACTAGTACTTATCCACTATATACTTCATTTAATATTTTTCATTACTTTTTAGCCAACCGGTTTCACTTTTTATAGCATCATCAGGGCTTTGAAACTAAAGATAAGAAGACTGTTTTAGTTTAAAGTTTAATATTTATTTGGTTGGATGTTACATGGTAAGTAATAATTTAAATTTGGTCAATCAATTGGTCTATTTATTTACTACTATGCACTGTCTATTAAATACAATAGCCCAAAAAGGAACTATTCAAGTTTTGTTCTTAATCTTTTTTTTGTTATTGAAAGGCAAACAAGCAGACGGATTTCCTAGTTGTAAGAAGTTCACGCCGCCTAGAGACACTAAAGGTGGTAATGGTGAGTTGCCAACTTGAGGTCTCGAGCAAAAGTAAGTTTACCGGCTGCCTTATCCTCTGAACCGGAACACATCAACGGCAAGCGCTGACATAATGGCGGCAGGAATAGAACCAATCCGGGGAAATAAGCCAATCCGGTCGAGTCGCTGCAAAACTCTACCACCTAATCAGATTTCACGACGTAAGTAACAGTAAGCCTATTCTCGCCTTTTACGAGCTACCTGGCAGGAAGGCAAATGACCTATTCCGCAAAGAAAAGAAAGGATGTTCTATTCAACATACCTCTCATTTCAAACCTCATATTATGTTGCAAACCTGTGAAATATTTACCTGCATATGATCGGTATCTGATGGTATGATATCCGGATTTCGATCATCACTCTCACTATCATCCTTCTCCCGAAGCTTATCCGGTGATGCGGGTTGGGATGTGGGTACTTGGCGAGGTTTCCTCTTGGCACAGCGCTGACGTAGCGCAACTGTTAGTAGCACCAGCACCACCATAAGAACCCCTCCACCACCCACCGCAGCTGACATCGCTCCAGACATTTGGAAGGCAGTTCTTGGTAGATCTGTATCGGGTTACGTTTTTTTATTAATACATAAAAACAAGCAAAACTTAAAATAGCTGACCAAATATATTGCTTCCACAACAATTTGGACCAGTTAGCGTCATGTTAACAACAATTCTTGAATCTAATTATAATGGGAATAGAATTTCAGTGTCAATTTTCTAAGCATATACTACAAATTTATCAACTTGATTCCAAACTAAGTATGACTTACATATTATGTACATTTACAGAAAATCGAAAAATTGCTTTTAATTTTTTTTTTAGTTTGAAATAGCGTATTTACATAATATTAAATAAAAATAGGCAAAACTTAAAAATATGGCTTAAATATGGTGCTTTTAAATTTTAAATTTTGCCAATAAATAATTCGTTGTCAGGTTTAAACTAAAACATTTGTTTAAGAATATTTTTCTGATTTTTTTTAAAATGTGTGAATTTAAAAATCTATAAACTTGATTCCAAACTAATATCATGAAAGCAACATATAAACACAATATTTACAAAAAAATCTAAACATAATATATTACCTAAGCTCTTGTCATGGACATGGTGTTTTTCTGGTGGCCTCAAGGTACTGGCACGAAGGGGATAAGGATCCCCCCTTCCTTTAGCATTAAACGCAAGGACAGCTGCTGCGTACGTTCTTCCAGGTTCCAAGCCAACAGCTGTGAAGCGAGGAACTGCACTGGATACATTGGCAACGATCTCCTGATAAAGTAAAAAAATAGAGGATAGAGTTTTTAATAAACCAACAAGTTTTATTTCAACAATATTTTAGTAATATAAGTCAGTAACAGTTTTTTTTTCTGTTTTCATATAGGATATTTCATAGGAAGTATGATTGTATTCTGTAAAATTGTTCGTTAGTATAAGCTACGTCTTAGGTATTATGTATATCAATTGAAAAAAAAACATAATCAATTACCCTCGAAAACAATTGTTCGTAACGTAGTATGGCTAGTTAGCCATGCTAGCTTTCAAACAAAAAGATACCAATTAAAATCACACAACACAAACACAACTCACATACACACACGCACGCACACACATATATTCTAAAAAATTACATTTCTTTTCTTGAAAGGGTGGACGTTTATCCCCTACTTAGAAGGACATAATTATTCAAATTTTTCCAATGCGCACTAGATATCCAGGTACTAAAATTCAGATTCAAAGAATTAGAAATAAGATCGCTTACTCTTACGTTAAGAAATAATAACTGTAGCTATAAGTTTGGTAACAGCTTTGATACTAACGAGGGGATATAATATCAGCACAATTATCCGCACTAATTGCTCCATGTCCCGAGAGTCAACTTGAATTATCTTCTAAGTTTGAGACACCCAATACAATTGTAACTAATTATTAACGAAACTAATTAACCTTGTCTATTAATTATTAAGACTAGTAAACACATAGAGGTTGAATAGAGGATTCGAATAATAAACGTTATAGACATTATACTTTTCAATCTCGGAAGTGGGTGCAACTTCATTGCAATAAAAAAGTTGATAATATAATGTGGAAAATTACAAGTGTAATTTTAAAAATGTGCAATATATCTGCTTAGTCTTGTTTATTAAAATATCGTGCCTTATTGTTTGTACAGATAGAAAATCTACTTTGTTGCGTAGAGTTGGTAATCCTTTTTTTCCTTGTTACTACAGTCACTTAGCATTGTTAAGTAACCTTTTGATATTTATCGGCCGTAGTCAGAGAATTTAATTATCTTTTAATCAGTCATTAATTCGGCATTTTCAGTACAAAATTGTGACTTAATGAAAGATTAAATGTTAGTTGACGTCTCTGAGTGCAGCCAAAATGAGAATTTATTTAGGCCATCGTGCTACGTACGGAGGACCGTATGCCTATCTTATACTAATTGAGTTATTTTTAACCTACTTCATAATGGAGGAGATTCGTAACAAAATAACACCAAACAAAATAACCACCAAAATATGTTTGTTATTGACCGAGTCATCGGGTAACAAATATACAAAAAATAAATGAAAAAGGACTATTGAATTAAAAACCTTATCCTTTTGTTAAGAAAGCTTTGGTGTACACTGAAAAAAATATGATCAGTCTGTTCGGTGATGTGAAAAGATGGAAGATCGATAAAATATAATATACACCAACGATGAAGAATACTCAGGTTTTATTTCACCAAATTGATTGGAATTATGCAAAAGTGGTTTTAATAGTCTCCAAAAAGTCTTAGTATGAAAACAAAAATGAACGTGAAGGAAGCTAGGCAGATCTGCACAGATTTAGCGCTTGATACTATCTATCTGCCTCATATAGGACTTGGCGTGATGATATGTACTTAAAACAAGAAAACAAGAATTTCTAAAGTTACTACAAATATTGGTAATTAAGTAAAGAGTAAGTAAGAAAGTATCTTCACGTCTATATCCCCGAAAAGATATACAGAGGCACAACCAGGGCAGTAGCAACTAGCTGAAGACACTTAGTCCCACAAAGTGACAGGCGGATAGCCTGTCGCCAACTGAGCTCACATCCAATCCCGGTTTTTTTATCTATTATAAAATTGGAAAAACACACATTTTCTTTTTTTGTTCGACCCGGGAATCGAATCCGGGACCTCAAGAAGTCAAATCCAACACTTGGAGCGCTAGACCACTGAGGCGATTATATTATATTAGAGGCGAAAATCGGTAATTTTACTTAAATGCCTTTTATAATTAGAGAAAAGATTATCATAGGAAATAGCGTAGGCTTGATACAATCAAACCACGATGTTACAGCAACCGCAACTACACGACATGGTCGACGCAATTTTGGATTTAAATGTTCAGTAGAATTCACATGGACTACATTTTGCGGTCATTATCGATGACACGGGTGAAGACTGACCACGTGGCGATCACGGCCACCACTACGCCGTCATCAGCGACGTCGGGAACTAGTCTCTCACCACATTGCCAAAAACTGTGCACAAAGATATTGTCAAGCTGTCTGCACTTGTAAACATCGTTGTATCATCGAAACCACTAGCCATAACCAACTTCCCTCCGCATTGTACGTGTTGGTCTGGACCAACCAACAAAATGCGGAGGGAAGTTGGTGTTGGTCCGGGCTCCTTTGTAGAATAGACCATCTGCCTTCCTGTGCCAGGCAGCTCGTAAAAGGCGAGCATAGGCTTGCCGTCACTAACACCGTCACATCTGACTAGGTGGTAGAGTTTCGCAGCGACTCACCCGGATTGGTACCACCGCCTTACCTATTCCTGCCGCCATAACGTCATGACGTGTTCCGGTTCGGAGGGTAAGGTAGCCGGTAAACTTACTTTTGCTCGAGGCCTAACATCCCGGCCTCTGTTGGCAACGCACCATTACCACCTTTGGTGTCTCTAGACGGCGAAAATTTCTTACCATCAGGAAATCCGTCTGCTTGTTTGCCTTCCAATGTCATAAAAAAATGTATTATTCAGACGTGCCTCTTGAACAGTCTTACGTCAAACGCAGTAGTAATAAACATTTAAGTAGTTTTACACTGTGATATTATAATATCATCTATACTCGGCGTTACACGATCCTTCAACTAACATCTTAAGTTTAAATTTTGATGGATATGCGAGTTTTTTTTTTTGTAAATTGTACTCGAAGCTTGTGTAGCCTTTTACTACTCATTCAAGATTTAAGTTTGCTTGCGTTTTTTTACATCTGTGGGTCTTCTGAAAGAAGTAGTATTACGTATTTTCTCTGCTTTATAGCAACCACACTTATATTTTGTCAGTACGTCGACGCGCTGCATAAACCTGCGGTAACATCATCCACATGTAAGCAGTGCTTGATCACCTTGTGCCTTTTTTTGTTCGGTTATATTGTGGCACTGCGCTTATCTACATTATTTTTTTCCATACTCTATGGTTACGATACTTGTAATGATTTCGACAAATACCTACATTTATTTCAAAATAATGTCAGTGTCCTTACACTTCTAACAAGTCATGGTTATAAATAATGTTCTCTGTACATAAACATCTATAACACCGAATAAACCTACCACGGCAGAACTCAGCATTTCTTGCAACAATAACTAAAAATAGGACAACCAGAGATTGTTTAGGAATACTACGTAATTAGGAAATTAAAAACATAAAGTATAACATTTTGTTTCCTCGAAAATAATGGAAAAACATTTTGAAATGTGTGCATACAATGTGTGCCAGCATGTAATAAATAAAGATTTGTTAGATTTTTGTATATTTATTATACGAAAGACCTTCCAAGTAATAAATTTAAAAAATGTGTCAAATGGAAAATGAAAAATCTTGTTACACCGTTGCTGAATCTTATCAGACAAGAGTGCTTGGCGTTAATTGCTTCTAACGCCATTCTCTTACAATATATTGATACTTTTATTGTTTTTACATTACATATTTTACGTTACATATTTTAAAAAGAGGAAAAAAGAGAAGCCGATTCGGATCTTCTTAGTGCAAGGGTGCGTCCCTATCCGGTAGTAGATTATACTATTACCGTCACAAATACGCTCTGTGTTGCGTAGCGCTATGTGAAAAAAAAACATTTTCTAATACCAATTTCTAAAACCAGTTTTATTGCTGATTTATTACGTATAAAAATAAGTCACGCATATATAGGTAAGTGCCAAAGCACACTGGTTTCTAAAATTGCCCGTTAAGAAAGTTACTCATTAATTTTACAAAAGCGAAGAAACGAACTTGAAGTATAACATCGGCACAATTACCAATGCTAATTGCTTTGCGTCTCGAGAGTCTCCTTGAATTATCTCCTGACTTACAACGGCCAATACAATCTTTGCTTACTATAATGAAACAAATTAACGTTGCATTCATTATTTTAAGTGATGTAACTTAAACATAGTAATTGCTGAATATTTTCATATCTGTTTGACAAAGTAAAAATTTGTCAAAGTCGTCGCAACAGCTTTGTTGTTCTATAATATGCCATCAAAATAAAACATTATTATTTACATTTATTTGGAGTAATACAATCAACAACAAACATTTAATGCCAGCAGATATTGTATTGCTTACTATCAATACGTTCTCTATTTATTAATAAAAGTAATCAAGCTTTTAAGAAAAATCATGATTCTTCCATAAGATCAATCTATTCATTCATATGTCTCCGACAGAATCATTTGCTTCACCAAATTCGTCTCCATAGCTCTAGTGTTCTAGGATATTTGATATTAAAAACGTGTATGTTCTATATTAGTTTTTAGATTATTTTTTTTATTTTCGCAATATTCAAATTTGCAAATAAGAAGAAATATATAGAATAAGAAAAAATATTTGCAAATAAGAGAGTCCATCATGGAGTTTTAAATAATAAAAATTATAAGTGGAACGTTGCTGTGATTAGACATCCATCACTTGGACACTGTTGGCATCATCAATCATAAAATTATAACGTGTAATCATGGACAAATGATTTGGATCCCATAGACATAATTTGTCTTGAACTTAAGCGATTGTATTTCAGCTATAATATATTATCATATAGCGATAATTGTTAAAACGCGATACAAAAATTTTAGTAAAATACGTACTTCTTATGCCTAAGATACCAATTTAGATCTAAGTTAAAATTTAGTTATCTTAACTTCCAACTGCTTCTAACACAGTTTGAAAGCTAGTGATAAAAAATCTTCACGTGTATTTCCTCTTAAAATGCAATGGAAAGTTGTATTTTAAGTTTCAGAAGCAATGTAGGATCAAACCTCCCTCTAATGTGTGTTACATTTGGATATTTCTTTCATAATGTTGCCCTTGTCTGATTCGAGTTTTTTAAAACTAGCTTTTTTCGTAAGTATATTCACACCCATATCCCCGAAGGGGTAAGCAGAAACACAACCAGGACACCCACGACAAGCCAAAGACACCAAGTCCCAGAATGTGATAGGTGGCAAGCCTATCGCCAATCGGGCACATATCAAATCCAAAAATTGGAGATACCTCATTTTCTTTTTGTTTCCCGACCCGGGATTCGAACCCGGGACCTCATGAAGTCAAGTCCAATACTTGGACCGCTAGACCACAGAGGCGATTAAAAGACTTAAAAAAATAAAATATGATATTTTCAGTAACGGGTTTGCCGTTTAAAAAATAATGCTATCAAAAGAAAATAAACTGTACAAAGAGAACGGATGGATGATCAAGGAGTTCTGTTCAACCACGCAGACGAAATTGTGTAATGAATACATTGTGCATCTTTCAACTTACCGGCTATTAAAAAAGGGGAATATAATTCTAAGATCTTGAGCAGGTAAGTACTTGATTTAAATCATGAAAATAAGTTCCTATTTTCTTTGGCAAGCATCTTCACGCCCATATCCCCAAAGGAATAGGCAGAGGCACAACCCAACCATGATTAGCCGAAGACACTAAGTCCCACAATGTGATACGTGGCAAGCCTATCGCCAACCAGGCACATTTCTAATCCCGAACAACATTTTTTTTATTAGAATATTTGTATTTCCCTTGGTTCTAGCATAATCAAAAAGTTCTTATAAAAAGTGTGTTTATTTTTCTAAATGTTAAGAAAAAAAAATTTCGCCTCGGACAGGATTTCAACCTGTATCCTTTCGTCTCAAGCTCAAGCTCTCACCATTTGAGCTACTGAGGATTCAAGTCTTGGGGCGAAATTTTTAATCCATTTCTTTTAGCATTAACGCGGGGAGTCCCAGACCATTGTTCTGAGTACAAATTAAATGAGTTCATCGTTCACAGATGAAATTTACATTTTAAAATGGCCATAACTTTCGTTTCTCTCAAGGTATTTTTATATAAGCACTTGCTCTGTGCTTTGGTTATTTTTTTTAAATTTTAAAGAAAGAAAAAAAATTGTACACATGTAAGAAGTAATTTTTTTTGGGCATTATTTTTCATGGAACGTAATAGACAAGAAGTTCTTCTTAAAATGCAGTAATACGACGTCAATTAAACACGGCGCTTCAAAAAAATCTTATCTAACCTTGATTAGTAGTCTAGTCTTGTCTTCGTGAGGTCCCGAGTTCGATTCTCGGGTCGGACAATAAAAAGAAAAATTTGGTTTTTCCAATTTTCGAATTAAAAAAAAAATTGTTCGGGAATGGATGTGTGCCCGGTTGGCGATAGGCTTGCCACCTATCACATTGTGAGATTTCACATTAAAAATAAGTTTATTTCATGATATCAAAAGGGCAAAGATTAGGTAGACGTTAGATACGAACGCTATTGCAAGAAACCGAGAAAGTTGATTTTAGATACCTAAAAGAGCTCTAACAAGAATCAAATTTAAAAGTCTGAGTAACAATCTTGCAACATCGTTGTAGCGCATTTCTGTTTCGACATAATTTTTTTAAGCAAACAAAAATCTATAACTAACATGGTCGTTTAGTTCGTTCGTTTATTACCATAGACAATTACTATCTTATTTATTTACTAATCTCTGCTATTAATAACATTTAATATCCTATAAATAGGTACTATTGTCATTGTCAGTTTTCAATAGTGAGTTTAACTGAGTAGTATAACTCCTAGTAGTAACTCCTCCTACCTCCTACTACGAAATTTGTGTTAATGGTAGATTACTAAACTAGCAATGAGGTACGTATCGTACAATGTCAATACAGTTTTTTTTGGAAAAACTGTGAAGCATTATGATTCGGTTTCACAAACTAAGAGAAATATTTTAGGAACACTGACTAAAAAAATCTTTATATGCACAACATACCAAAACACTATGTTAACAAGTTTGTATAATTGGGATTATTTCAATTAGTGTAATTTGTTTAGCGATGTTTATTTCATTACTCCAGAATAATTGGCGTTATTCAGAGTTTACTAGGTGGTAAAGTTTAGCAGCGACTCACCCAGATTGGTTCCGCCGTCTTACCTATTTTTGCCGCCATAACGTCAGTGTTTGCCGTTGACGTGTTTGGGTTCGGAGGGTAAGGTAGCCGGTAACTTTTGATTGAGGCCTTACATCCTGGCTTTAGGTTGGCAAGGCAACATTACCACTTTTGGTGTCTCTAGACGTGAATTTCTCACCACCAGGAAATCTGCCTGCTTGTTTGCTTTACAATGTAATAAATAAAAAATACTAAACAATTTCAAAAATGATGTTTTATTTGAATGAAGTTGAAATTCAAATAAAATGAAACTGCTGCGACAAACTTATACTACGAAAAAATCTATCGTTTGTGTATAGAAAGAACAAACTACACGTAGTGTCATTTTTTGTAACAACTAGTCTATGATAAAATGCGAAACCAGTCCATAGTTTCATTGTAACACGTATTTTTATTAAACGAAATTCTAGAATATTCTTTGTATTTCATATCATATCATTTATTTTTGTTCTTCTATTTATAAAATGGCAAAAAGGGAAAGGACACATTATAGCAATCAAATCACTTGATATCCCACATAAAAACCTCGGAGTAATACCTAATAATTAAATTTACAAACATTCTATCTCTTTTGGACTGGTTTAACTAAAAGGGGATAGCAACAACAGAATATACACTAATAACTATCTCTATGGGTAGTATGGTTCATATATTTTTTTATTACTGGAAAACAAACAAGCAGACGGATTTCCTGATGGTAAGGAATTCAGGTCGCCTAAAAACACCAAAGATAATAATTTTTGCGTTGCCCTAATAAGAGCCGGGATGTTAGGCCTCGAGAAAAATTAAGTTTTCCGGTTGCCTTATCCTCCGAACCGGAACGAAGGTTAATGCCAAACACTGGTGTTATGGCGACAGAAATATATAAGACGGTGGTACTAATTCGAGCAAGTCGCTGCGAAAGTCTACCACCTAGTCAGATGTCACGGTGTTAGTGACGGTATGTCTATGCTCGTCTTTTACAATCTGCCTGGTAGGAAGGCAAATGTTCAATTCTGCAAAGGAGCCTGGACCAACATTGGAAAAATATTACATACCTGCGTTACAATTTCCCGTACTTCAAGTAGAAAGGACTGAGGCATGCCTCCATTGAAGCCTTCGGAACACCTGATGCCAAATGAAGTCAGCGAGGCGTTCACAACAGTGCAGTTATGCACTTGATCAGGGCGACCTGGGAGAAAAACATTATAAATCATTTTAAATTTATGAAATAAAAAAAGCAAAAGTGAATTCACTAATTTTTACTTTTCGTTTCGTATTGATTACACTGCGCATAGAAGTGCATAGTTTAGGGCTTCCCAAACTGTTCGTCGCGACGCCCTGGGACATCGTGACATTGTCCCAGGGGCGTCGCTTGTCAAATGGGACCGAGTCGAGTGATTTATCCGTGTCTAACGAAACCAGTTACCAGACTTGTACTTATTATAACTTATAAATATTTTTTGTCCACGGGGTGCGGCCTGGGTATCATAGTAAAGGAATCGTAAAAAATAGAGCTTGTAGTATGTTTGATTGTGAGGAGCCTTCCTCTTCTCTGACACCACATGGGTTATTATTATTACTAGTATTAACGATTACGGGTCAAAGAATCCCGAGGATCACTGCGACCTTGACAGATCTATTGTGATCACGCCTCTTATTCATTAAGCTTACATAAGTTCCGCAAGGCCGGCAGTCACTAGGAACTGTACGGTGCACTTGGGACTTATCAACTTAATATCTTGGGGGTTAATTATGTGCCCACCCACAGAAGTCTACTCCTTACTTGGTTAAGTGCTGGGCCCTCACAGATATGTGTATTGCCGTTTCTACAACATGGGTTAAGGGGCATCCTTACAAACTACAATTTCTTAAGAGCGTCACAGTACAGACAAGTAAGGGAAGCCCCTAGTGTAGTTTATCGTCTTATCTATTTTTTTTCTAAAAAGCTTTTATTAAATTTTGAATTGTTTTCTTCACTCAGTGAAACTCCATTACCAATTTTTTTGCCACACCACCACTTGCACTGTTTTACTCAATATAATAAAAAAAATAATAACAAGATTAGCCAACCGGTTTTGCTTTTACAGCATATGTTAACTTCTTGTATTTATTGTTGGCTATGTTAACTTATTGAAAACTATTTATGAGTTAACAACAAAAACGAATTTTTTTAATAGACTTTGTTGGTATCTAGGTACATAAAGGAATCTTAGAAGGAGTTTCACAAATTCAATAGAACTGAATTAAAATTACACTTACATATCAATCGCTGATACCACAGAAAAAAACATCTTTGGTAGTATTTCATTACATTATGCTTTATGAACCTATGAGAGAAGGAGAAAGGAAGAGAAGGAGACCCCGAGTCCCACTTAAAATACCCGAATTTTCCATCGAGGATAAATAAGGATATTCATATTCATATCAGAAATATTCTAAATATGACAAAATCCAAGTAAAATCATTTACAAGGACACACAAGTAAAACAAAGAATAAGAGCCCATCCATATTCTGAAAGCAGTCTCAGCATGTTGAAAACCATTTAGAATAGGAAATGTTTGGCGCTGGGTTAAGGCCCTTAACAATAAATCAGATGTAAATATGGCACACTAAATTAATAGGACACATTTTCATTTTGCTATCATTGTTTTTTTATCTGATAACATATTCGTATACTCCGAAACCTCGTTTCGGACCATGATGTTAAATTCTCATAAAGTTGAAATCTCGAAATGTAGGATTTCCCAAAATGATGATTTTTTAATTTCGCAAAATGTTGAATTGTCTTGAAGTTGAAATCTCAAAGTGTAGGATTTCCCAAAATTATGTTTTTTTTTAATTTCACAAAATGTACAGAAAGAATATACCTATAATAACTTAAATTATTTGTAGAAGTAAGTAGTAGTAGTAGTAGTTTAAGTTTTAGCCCTGATGACTTTTTAACACCCAATTTTATTAATCTTTTTTGAAAAAAGAATGAGGTTCTGTGTTCGACTCCTATACTATTTTTTTATTTGGGTCAAATTATTTTTAACCGACGTGGTCAAAAGGGGGTTATGTTTTTTCTGTACATTAATAGATTTCTCGTACATTTGTAAACCGATTTTCAAAAAAATAATAATCAAAAAATCATATTTTCGAAAAGTCCCGATTGCCAATAAGCCTGAATGACAGAATCCTAGAGTAATAGAGGTAAATCTTATATTTTTTCTGTATTTGAAAGACTTTTGTTGGTTTTTTTTGCGAAAACACGCTCTTTCAAGCCACGTTCCTTTTTCGAAGTCAGTTAAAAAATGTTTGACGTAAATTTTTGCCAGAAATATAAATATGCCAATTGCTTTATTTGCATAAATGATACTTGGAGAATCAAGGACATACAAGTAGTATAGAGAGTAAATTAGTCCATCGATATTCTGAAAACGTCCTCGGTATGGTAAAAACCATTTAGGATAGGAATACTTGGCGCTAGATTTAGGCCATTAACCATAAATCAGACGTGAATATGGCATACTAAATGAATAGAATACATTTATTTTCATCATCCGATTACAAATGGGGTTTAAAATTTATTTGCAAGTAATGTTTTAGATGTTAAATGTTAGAATTATTGTAAAACGCAGTGTCTCGTATTTTTTTAACACACGGCCTATTAAATCTGTTAAGAGAATCCAAGTCCGTAAAAAGAATAATTTTCTCTTGAACTAGCTCCATTTTAGTTTAGTATGTATGTTTTTAAGTCATAAAATCTTAACTTTTTTAACTTAACTTTCACTTAATTCTAAAACAAAAATGGATGTACCACAATAAAGTTTCATTTTATGAAAAGTCGAGGTATGTAATTTTTTTAAGTTAATTTGTCAATTTCAAGGACCGGCTAAGATCTTTATACCATGCTGCCAAGTCTTTCGTATTAAAATATATTTTTTAATTTACTCCTTATTTATTATTTTTTTTTCTTCTTTTATCTTAGAGAACCCTCAAAAAGCGCGCCTTTTCCTCTTCGACCGTTCCCGTAAACCCTTTTTTTAATTTTTCTTTCAATTTGTGTACAAATATTTATTTAGTTTTAGATTTAGGCATGGGAGTTAGCCATTAGTCAAGTTTAAACTGATTAAATTTTGGCGTTGCGAGATATATAATTTATGTTCTCGAACAAAATCATTTGAATGAATACTGTATTTTACTACATAAATGATAGCACTTTTACAGTGATAAAGCAATTCAATTTAAATTTTTACCTAACCATTCCAATATATCAAAAATACACAAAGTTAATGTTTAAGTTTTCGCTTCTGTTGGAACTCCCGTAATGCAAAACGTTGATTTTTCAAACTTATTTTAAAAGCAGCTGGTTCTTAAAAATCAGCAAAATATTTAAACAAATAAAGAAAATCAAATGACAAAGGGCATAAATTTTCTTCATTATGTGTTTATCACATTTTTAATTGCATATGCAGTTTATTTAGTCAAAAAAAACTTGAAAAAACATGAAGGAACGTATTTCAAAGGCTATTTGTTGAAGTGTATACCAAACAAAACAACTTGAGCATCTTCAAGGAGAGTGTTGTCTTTCGGATTGAAGATCAAAGTTGCAATACTAAAACGAAGACGACTCACCTGCTGCTATAATATGATAGACACAAGGCACTCGTTGTTTTCCTATCCTATTATGAGCCCAGCATAATAGTGTTCCATAGTCCATTTCAGTGTGAGGAGTATACGTTACTGTAGAACTTGTCCCGGTTCTCGATACATAGGTGTCGCTGACTTCGTTGCTATTGGCTGTATTGTTGAATGTCCATCGAAACTGTGGGAAAACAAATAATATACTAGCCGACCAAGCAAACTTAGTACCGCTTGACATTAACATCTACTACATAATATTTGATGCTCCGATAGTAGCGCAGTCTACCAGGTCCAATGTAAAACATTCCAAAATCAACGACTACTTACAAATAAAAAATAATAAAAAAAAACATTTTCCATTGGAATTTTGAATCTAAGCCATTCTCGTATTCCCATGAATACTCACACTTTTTTTTATTAAAATCGTTTCAAAGTGTCTTCTGCGTCTTCAGGGATATGGCGTGAAGATAATTTTATTTCGTTACATATAAAAAATTGGTAAAACTCCTTATTCTATTTTCTTTTCTAACAATGCCTCTTATGGTTTTTTTACATTTTCAATAATCTATTTAAATTCTGTAGAATATATTGCTCAGTATTTTTTTAAACAAAATTTATTTGTATTCTCCAAAAAGTGTACACGATAGTTAATGATATTGTAAATTAGCTAATGAATTTTGCTTTAACACCGTTATTAGGTGATCTGATAGGCTTTAGTGTAGTTAAAATGTCACTTGCATTGTACGGTTAAAATTTGTACTAAAACAAAGCCATTTCGAAATGAAAATTATGATATTTAGTTCATTTTGCGAGCTCGTTATCTAAATTGTAATTTCACCTTGAATGTTAACGAATGTTAAAAGTAAATGTCTGACTTAGAATGAATATAATTATGTACTTGATCTTAAGTAAAACGAAGTAATTACACATTTTCTCTTAATGTATAATTTTTATTTTTATTATTTTGAGTTTGGCATATATAGTTGATGTTAAGTTTGTACCTTTTAACAGCAAGGTTCTTGCATATAAATTAATACATACATATATCTATAAAGATATTTAAGATAAAACAACGTTTATCGTCTTTGTGATCTAGCGGTCCGGGTTAATCCCCGGGTCGGGCAAAATCTAGAAAATGTGTGTTTTCATTTTTTTAATAAAAATAACGTTGCCTGGGATTGGATTTGTGCCCGGTTGGCGATAGGCTTGCCACCTATCACATTGTGGGACTTAGTATCTTCGGCTAGTCGTGGGTGCCCTGGTTGTGCCTCTGCCTACCTCTTCGGGGATATGGGCGTGAAGATACTTTATACTTTACTTTAAAAAAATAAAAAATACAGACGGTATATCGAAATTTAATCTCAAGGCTAAGGCTAGATTTCACTTTCGAATTTAATCGCGATTAATGTAAAAACGCGATTAGTCAACTGTCAAGAGTGTCGATCATGACAATGTTATTGTAAAAAAAAAAATGTTTACGTGGTAAGTCGAATCTCAACAAATGAGAATTTTATCAAATTTAAAGGAGCACTTACAGAAGAGAAGAAAAAGAGGTTATGAAAGGGATAGTAAACGATCATTCGTTTACAGTCAATTTCGTTTTACTAAAGTCGGATTTCAAAATGATCGGTGAAATCAGCCCTTAATAAGCATTATTTATGAAATTATTTTGAAATTATTCAGAAGATTTACTCTGAAAAAGATAATGTCTGGATATTTTGATAGTCCTACGTTTCTTCACTTTTTATTCTTTTTTTTCATTCATTGATTCAGTGATTGCAGATTCTGTAATACATTGGGCGCCTACAAGTGTATAAGTTTTGTTTTTTTTAATATGTTTGTATTTTCTGTATATCTAGTGATTTTTACTCATATATTATGCAAGCGTAATGTATATATACAATGTAGAGCAAACTTAATTAAAAAACAGGTACAGTAAGATTAATTAGTTCCGTAAATAAAACAAACATCTTGTGAGAATATTCATTATCTACTTAAGTTTCCAAGTGTATGTTTTCGTAAGGCTAAGATCACATTGGAAAAACTTGACTGTTACATAATACTTTGTTTAAGTTGATCTGTTCATATTAAGAAAGTATCTTCACCAGCATATCTTAAAGAGAATGGCAAAGGCATAACCAGAGTATCCACGACTAGCCGAAGATACTAAATCCCACAATGTGATAGGTGGCAAGCCTATCGCCAACCAGACACATACCGGGCAACGGTATTTTTATTACAAATTATATTTGGGAAAACCACATTTTTCTTGTCACCCTACTCGGGGATCGAACCCGGGATCTATTAATTTCCAGTCCAATATCTGGACCGCTAGACGAAAGAAACGATATATAAGTATTTTTAAAATAAGAACATTTCCGTGAAATCCACAACAGCTGCAATATAATAACCGCTCTTTACACTCTTCGTTTCAAATTGCGAGTAAATTACGAAATTCAAATTCACGCGACTCTACGCATGAACTACTAATGTGGCTTTGGCCTAATTGAATCTGAACGATCTATTGTTCTGTAAACAAGCTGTGTTGATACTTACACTGACTTCAGGCGGATTGGCGTCAACGTGGCATGTTATATGAGCTCTCTCTTGTTTAGCCACACCGTGAACCCTCTGTTGCGAGCTCCGACATGTTGGTGCATCTGATAATGAAGCTTTGTTTTAATATACGCATGTTAATCAGATTGTGAACTATGAATAGTTTTAAATTTCTGCACTGCCAGTTTGAATTTACGCGTGTGGGGCATTCAACATTTTTGTTACTTTACCTACTCATTTTTGCTCGAGGTCCAACATCCTGGCTTCAGGTTGGCAACGCATCATTACCTTGGTGTCTTTAGGCGGGGTGAATTTCCTACTATCAGGAAATCCGTCTGCTTGTTTGCCTTTCAATCATCACTACATAGTACAACACAATGTCGCTTCCTCTGTGCCTATGTCCACTTGTATGCTGAATAAAATAAATGTTTAAAACTGTGCAACGGATTTTGATGCGGTTTTTTTAATAGATAACGTGATTTAAGAGGAAAGTTTATATATATATTTCATAACCGTGCGAAGCCGGGAAGGGCTGCTTGTAAAACATAAATTTAAAAAAGACCGAAGAAGAATAGAAGCGGTGCGAGTTAAATTATACAAAGAAACAGTCTACAAGTGAAGTAAAATTCCCACCACCAAGAAATCGTTCTTTTGCTATAAAACTGACTTTCGGCCTTTCGAACAAATTTGAGCTTAACGAATCAGATATGTGATAGGTTTATGTTTATGTAATGAATTTGTCCAAGTCACAGTAATCTTCAATGTATTTTTTTATGATATTGGTAGGCAAAAAAGCAGACGAATTTCCTGATGGTAAGAAATTCAGGCAACCTAGAGACACCAAAGATGGTGTTAGGGCGTTGTCAACCTGAGGCTGCGATGTTAGGCCTCGAGCAAAAGTAAGTTTACAGCAAGCTCTGACGTTATTGCGGCAGGAATAGGTAAAGCGAAGGTACCAATCCGGGCGAGTCACGGTGTCGAACTGTGTCCGAGCAAGGACCAACACTGGAAAAGATGTTTAGTTGCATTTTTAAAATGCAATAAAAATTGAAAAAAAGTTTTCAATAAAAATTGACTTGTTTCAATTTTGATATCCTGGAGAGGTGTAAACAAATGAAGTAACCCGAGAATAATACAAAATTAGTTATAGCAATATCTTATAGTCCGAGAGGGTACCACTGGTAAGCATGTATTGAGTAGGAATTAGATAGTAATAATAAAAATGATTTATAGTTATTTAATAGCATCATAAAAGTTAGTTAGATGAGACATTAGTATTTGAACAGTCGCAACAGCGGGACTGCAAAAACTGACTCCAGTTTTATTGCAAAGTCGCGATTTGATCTTTCCTTTTTTAAAGTCATCATTACGAAGTTTTAACCGTCGATAAAGTCGTCAGAGTACATGAAAATTTATACACCGTGTAAACGACAGCGTAACGAAAAATGCAACCATGGATTCTGTACATGATAGACGTGCATATGTAGTTGGAATTTTGTGTCCGAAATTTCACGAATTGAAACAAAAATATATTTTTCTATTGATTTCACTATCATTTCACTAATACTATCTAACGCAGCTCGATTTTTATTTAATATCTAATAAATGATACATTTTCACTAAAATCAGCAATGTAATAAAAGAGCGTAATAGAACTGCACTTAAAGCTTACAACACGCAGCTTAATGCATGATATACTTTGTTCGCTATACATTGCGGGCTGAAAAACTGCTAAACATTTAACCACTTGTTTTCGACAAAAACTGTAAAAGGAATTTTGAAGTCTGATAAATATCTAAACTACCACAGAAGTTTTCGTTACGGTGTCAAATACACCCTGTATTAACTTAATTGTAATATGTATTATTACAATTAAGTGTAACTCACAAACCACTACTTTGATCTTGATAAAATATTTATTGAACCACCTTGTAACCATGACCTCCATTTCAAAAAAAGGGAAAAATCAAAACCTGTTTATTACTAGCTGAAAATTTTCGTAATAAGCACACAAAAAATATTGAGCCAATTTATTGATTTCCTCTGTTGTGAACTCGGTGAAGAAAAGGACATTTCCAACATAACATTATTATGATGGAAAAATCTGCAAAACTTAGCAAAATAATGCAAATGATGTATTTGATAAAAAGTATAGTAAATTTCAAAAAATTTGTTTGAGAGATATAAAGAGATCGGTTGATTGTTTTTTAAATTATGTATTAAAAATATTACAAGAATTACTATATTAATTATATTTTATGAAACGCTAAAATGTAGGTGTGTAAGTGCATAACTTGCAAAGGACTGGACTAATTTGACTAATATTGGTTTTATATTATGTGTGAAAAAATTGGAAAACCATTTAATTGTTTTCATAAAAACTGAACGGGTAGAACGAAATTCGCCGGGAGAGCTAGATTATTATAGAAAAAGAAGTTGAAATAAACTTACACAGTACATCCAAGGAAAAAGGTTTACTTTCCCCATCCCCTTCAGCGTTAAACCCCACACAAGTGTAGTTGCCAGCCGTTCTTCTCCCCACTCCTTGTAAAACTAGAGATTGATTGCTTATTATGATGCCAAGTCCTACGTTGTGTAAGAGTGTTTTACCCTAAAAGAAAAGTTAGTTATATCACTTATAATTAGAATATGAACCTTATATATTTTATTCTTAAAAAATAACATGAAATTTTGTTATAGGAGCAGGAAAGGTAATTAACCATCTTAAAAAACAAAAGTACGTCCGTTTTAGATCCGAATTTTAACGCCATAATTTAGTAGTTGTACTTAAGCACAGTATATATTTACAAAAAGCACAGTACATACTGCCAAGTATATCATTAATTTAAATAAAGTCCTAAAAAAATTCTGAAAAAGTTGAGGCGAAATATTCTGAACAGAAATTTCCAATATTATGATAATGAAAATTTGTTTGATGTATCCTAATTGTTTGTGCTATTCAAATTAATTTCTCTCCATAAATATGAAAAGATTATTTAGAAAAATACTTCTACTAGAATCGTTGTCTAAACAAAACATAAGGAAATTTTAATAATGCAAAAATACCCTGGGCTTTGACAATTCCCTTTTGCCATGGCTACTTAAATAAAATGCTCAATATCAATACACTTTCTACAATATTAATTCAAAACAAACAAGACAATTTATTCAAAATGGCGGGATCAAAGAGAATTCGAAGAAAAGTCACTTAACTGTACACTGAAGGATAGCATGAACATTTCGTGTTTTCGAATAGTTAATTCGAATGCTGGCTCTCAACAAGAAATATATGGAAATTATATTATCATTAATTCTAATGGAAGGAAATGGATTTACAAAATAAGTGCAGAATTATAAATACGATTGGCAATATCAAGGCGTCACTGTTTCTGATGTAAAAAGAGATTGCTTTTTGCTTTTTTGCTTGCATATACAAAATTATTGTAATTATTTAATCTGAAATGTGATGCCTATTATTTAATAAGTAAATCAGAAAGATTAATAGTTCTAAAAAAAATGATCAAACTAAAAAACCTACAAGCAGACGAGAGTTTAAAAACATATTTAGTATTAATAACCACATAATTTTTATTACATATGCTCTTTTTTTTAAATATACTTTTTAAAATTACTGTTTGAACAATTTTTTAATAAGAACACTTATTCACAAGTTACTTAAAGGAACAAAAGGAAACTAAATCGAGTTTATAGAAGCTTAATGTTGGCCCTAAAATATAACGATTAAGGAAACGTAATATGTCATTCGATTTAACTATTCGATAACGATAAATGTCCTTGATAAGGGTTCTGAAGCACTTACGTTATGTCTCCATTCCACCTTGTAAACGTAGGGGTGGGCGTTGATGATGCAGTCAAAATATACGTCACTACCCTCTCTGATATTGGTTGGGTCTAAATTAGTACCTAACCGCACAACGGTCTCCGGTACATCTGTTGGTGAAATTAAATTATTAAGTTTCATGGAGCATTAAATATAATATACAAGTTTCTGAAGTTTCGGTTGATATTAAACAATCTTTAGTTATAACTAGCTGCTTCTCGTAGCTTCGAACACGTTTAAGAGTATAGAGCGTCTTACGGAAGCTAGTTGATAGATCGAGATAAAAGAAGCCTTTGCTGTTTTTCGGGGCTTAAACTGTCCTTTCACCAAATTTACTTTGATCGGTAGAGGCGTTTTTATAGAATAAAATGGCGAACAAGCATACAGTTTCCCTATTGGCAAGAGAAAACCGTGGCGTAGAGACGCTGCAGATGTTACTAGTGCGTCGCTGTTTTGTAGTCGGAAGCATTATAATGATTCCTACTAGCTAGTGAAGATATGAGGTTGTACTAAGAATAGCTCGCGGTTACGAAAGCTACGATGTTTGGAAATACAGTTTTTGAGAGTGTAGGAGCAATCGTCCTACAGATACAGACGGATGATGATGATTGATTCGATGATTAATTAGACGAAATTGAATAAAAATAATTAATAATTTGTCCCCGTGTTGGTCCAGGCTCCTTTGTAGAATAGACCATCTGTAGCTCGTAAAAGGCGAGCATAGGCTTCCCGTCACTAACACCGTGACATCTGACTAGGTGGTAGAGTTTCGCAGCGATTCGCCCGGATTGGTACCACCGCCTTACCTATTCCTGCCGCCATAACGTCACGACGTGTTCCGGTTTGGAGGGTAAGGTAGCCGGTAAACTTACTTTTGCTCGAGGCCTAACATTCCGGCCTCTGGTTGGCAACGCACCATTACCACCTTTGGTGTCTCTAGGCGGCGGGAATTTCTTACTATCAGGAAATCCGTCTGCTTGTTTGCCTTCCAATGTCACAAAAAAAAAAAGATTTTAAAACTTGTAAATATTGTTCTAGTTGCTATTTAATATTTAATTATAGATTTCAATAGGAGGAGGATTTTTTTTCGAAAGTCGGCATTGCATCGGTGACCAACTCTCTTGTGTCACAGATGTCCATGCACAGTTGGGACTATATTTCATCAAGTTTACCGTAGACGATGACATACTTCAATTTACTAAAGTGCGGAATTATTATTTGGCGCCGTTCACAAGTTTATGTCTCCAGATTTGATTTTAGTAGCATAATTAAGAAATTTACGAAGTTCTTTCAAGTTTCAATCGAAAGCTAGATCTTGACCGCGACTGTGCATGTGGAAGTTACATTTTGTAGTCAATGTTGCAAGGAAACGATTTCGCCAAAATAAAAGCTGCTACTAGCTAAAGGTTGGTCAAAATCTGTTCAGTACTTTTTGTGTGAAAAGTGAACAAACAAACTGACAAAAATTTGATAGTCCTAGTTTTGGGTTCTGTATTGTGTAACTATTATTTTTTTTGTATTTTTACTACATGTATAAATGTATAAACGATTATTATCAGTGAATGATAGTAATACTCACATTGAATATCCAATATCCAATCGTCTTCTAAAGCTGGCACCGAAGGCATCTGAGGATTTGAGGCTCTACATGAGAGTTTAGCACCAGCATCCGATTTTGTCAGTTGTAAAGAAACTGTTGACGTTGTCGTATTACCATCAGATGATAGCTGTAAGAAGATATACTATTATGGATTTCGAACTGAAACTTCTTTAGAATCGTTGTGATTTCAAACCGGATGCAACGGAAAAAATGACAGATAAAAAGACACAAACACAAAAATGTGTAGGATTATATATCTCGTTCTTTTGTTGATTTACTGAGGTTTCACTTCTATCGTGTATGAATCACACACACATCTTTTTTTTATTCACATAGATCTATACAAAGATTCTTTTGATGCGCCTATGTATTTCTAAAAACTAACACCGGATCGGATCGGACTGCCAGATAATATTTAGTTATTGATGATACGACGTTTTATACAAAGATTCCAATATATAATACATATATACAAGGTAACTTATACAGGGTAAAAGGGCCGACCAAATTTTAAAATGAGGATGTACAGGCCTAAATACTTACTAATGCTTAAATTTTATTGCCAAATTGTATCTACTTTTGAAAGCACTCATTTAAAACAGTCCGCAAAAATGCTTAACTTGTTGTCACGCTACGTACCTAGTACGAGTTATGACGTCACCATCTTGCTAATGCGACTGCTGCTGTGTGTATATCAAGTTTTTCCCTACTAACTACTTTATAAGTTATTCAGCTTCACAATATGTGAATAATATGAATTATTTAAATTTACATAACAAGGATTTCCCTGTTGAACACGAGCAAGGTCTTCAAAGAATTCTCCCCCGTCTGTCAACTTAATTTGGAAGCTTAAGTGTGACAGGATCACTTAATATAAATTCCTGACGCTTGTATAATTTATAATATATTATATTTGTTACATTGGGTGTGTTGTTCTTTCTTCTTTCGTTTCACAACTTTCGTTGCACAATTTTCTTTATTATTTCTCCTTATATTTATATTGAAAACCATTTCTGTTCGTTAGTTTCGCTAAAACTTGAGAACGGCTTGACCGATTTGGCTTATTTGGGTATTGAGTTATTTGTAAAAGTCCAGGGAAGTTTTAAAAGATAATGAAAAAGAGAAACTTTAGAGGAAACTAGGAAAAAAATTTTTTTATGTTTCCCATACAAACTGAAAAGGTTCGCCAGAACACCGAGTCTTATATAAAAATCAATGGTTGTTGGTTAGTCTCGCCAAAACTGGAGAACAGCTGTGCCGATTCTCCTAATTTTGGTTTTGAATGATTTGTAACCAGGGAAGGATTAAAACATAAGAAAAGGGGAGAAATTGCGAGGAAACTAGGAAAAATAACATTTGAAGTTTTCCCTTACAAACAGAACGGGTGGAACAAAGTTCACGTGAAAATATAATTGTTATGTTTGTTTGTTTAAGTTATAACTTATAGAAAAAGGAGTTTTTCGTGATGGTAGCACTTGGTCGCTTATAGATGCCGTAAATGTGAACTGAAATCTTAGAGCAAGTATATAAGTTTACTTCACACTTAACACTATAGCAAGCATTGACGTTATGGCTACAGAAGTAGGTCTTATAGGTATCCACCACCATACTTATTCCTGCCGCTATAATGACTTTCATTTACCAGTTTGAAGGGTAGGGTAGACGGTGGACTTGCATAATAAACCTTCCATCCCGGCCTCAGGACAGCGACGCACCTGTAACATCTATGGTATCTATAGGCTAAGGTTATATCATACTATCAGGCGGCATATGCTTGTTCGCTGACTTCTAGCAAAAAAAAATCTATTTATCGTCTAGTAATGAGGTACTGTTGCAATAACCTAGTAACCAATATTGCTATCACCACCAGTTGGATATGGGGTCGTCACATCCCAATTAGAATTCATAAGAAGATATACAACAGTAGTGTTTGATTTTAAAATAATAAGCTACTCGTAAGTGGTAGACTCGTACAACAGCTCACCCGGCTCGGTATCACCTTATTGCTTGTTTTTGCCATTGTTATTTTAGGTACGATTTAAAATGTATGATATCCACTTCTAGTTATATAAGGGCCACTTGCACGATCCTGGTTTAAGTATTTAACACTGAGTTAGCCCCTAACTAGGGTTAAATCACCTTATATTTGACAGTTTAACTCAATATTAACCGTAACCCGAGAATGTGCAAGTGGCCCTAAGAATATTAATATTACAATTTTAAGTTAGACGTACGTGTATTTCTGACCGTATAAATTTGTCCGCCTTCCCAACGTTGTAAAACAAAATAGAAAATCTTAGCCTTGCCCCAGGATTTTCGTTGTTTTAACGAATTCGCTCGCTGACCAATCATAACAGTTAGATCTGAGAAAAAGCGGGATTGAAAGTGCAGATATAAAATTGAGAATTGGCAAGCATTGTTGCTTTTGTCTTGTGGAAAGAATAGAAGATAAAAGATAGACATAATTAGGATCAGACCTAGGTTATTATTTCACTATCAAATAACTCTGATTTTATCAGAGTACGGTGTCAAGAATCTCCACAACCGCCGTTTTATTTTATGAAAAGAATAATTAATGTAGAGAAAGCTAGACAGATCTGCAATGACCGAGATATTTGGCAATCGATACTCTCTGCCTACTCCGAAAGGAACATGGCGTGATGGTAAATATAAACAAATTTATTAAAAGTAATAATTAAATGTAATAATTAAAATGTAAAAGGCGAAAGTACACTACTTGCCCCTTTTAGTAACTAATATATATATAAATTATTAAAATATCTATTTAATCGCTCGCCTCTGTGGTCTAGCGGTTTAGGTGGGGGACTTGACTACAGGAGGTCCCGGGTTCGAATCCCGGGTCGGGCAACTAAAAGAAAATTTGGTTTTTCCAATTTTCTAATTTAAAAAAAAATGTTGCTAGATATTGGTTATGCGCGCCGTTGGCGATAGGCTTGCTACGTATGACATTGTGGGACTCTTAGTGTCTTCGACCAGTCGTGAGTGCCCTGGTTGTGCCTCTGCCTACCTCTTCGGGGATATGGGAAACATTAAAATATCTATATGTTAATTTAAAACGAATCCCCATTTCGCATGATCATCCCATCACGCCTGAAGGTTCAGGTTTACTGGAGAAGGTTCTTATGAAGAAACCACCAGGAAAATTGCGGAAAAAGGGGAAAACAATGCTTTTATGTATGCAAATTTAACTTATTAGCAGATAATGTCAAGCGGTACAAAGTTCGCCGAATCGGCTAGTCTATATAAACGAAAACGTTTATATAAACGAAAGTCATGTTAGTTACACTGTTTATGACTCAAAAGCGGCTGTTCCGATTTGGCTGGGAATTGACGGGAGCTTAGAAGTAGGGGACGAACATTAGATACTTTTAATTCTGTTCAACAGCGAGGAAACTAGAAAAAAAGACGGGTTGTACTCCGGGAATGCCGGCAGAAGTGAAAACTTGAATTTTAACGTTGTGAATATTTGATATTTCGAAATAGTTAGGGAATAATATTGCACGAATTGCTTTAATTATCAGTATGAAAGTAGGTACTACTTATCATTTAAGTGGTCGAATACAATATTCATTTGTTGCGCTATCGTACACAATCATGACAACATGAACATTCGCGCAAGCGCCCTTCGCCGTCTTACGAATTTACGACCAGGTCACGTGTCCTGACGCGAGTTTAAAAGTTTTTACTCATTCCAAAAAAAACGCGCAATGCCATACAAACTGAACGGGTTGAACGAAGTTTGCCGGGACAGCTACTATTAAATAATTTCAAGTATAATAAAAAGGAAAGCTAGTAATATCCGTAAATTCATCCCAAAACAAAGCACTACCCAGTAAACAGTTTTAAATAAAAAATGTACTTGGAAACAAAAGTTTAGCCAATCATTTTCAACTCAATTTTTTAACGGTGCGACGTATTTAAAAATTCATTTCCCACGCCCTCCCGAGCCGGGCTTTTGTGAAAGATAATTAACTTCGCCCTTTTTTGTTTCCGTTCGATGAATATGCTATAATAAAATGAAGGATAAAATGACAATATCATATAGTAATTACTCACCATTTGTTTGTTTGTACTTGACGGTTAATAATAGCTTTCGATATCATTAAAACTTTGATCAGCTAGTGGAATAGTTTTGAAGGTTTTTTGGTTTATTGATTGTGTTTAAATATATGATTAAGGTTACAGAGAACGATGAATATTTTGGAGAAAATACTTCATAGTCTACTCAGAGTTGTGATGTTATATTGTTGAATTTAATTTATACAAATAAATAAAATTAGAGTGTATGTTTACCATATCAAAAAAGCTGTTTTTTCTACGTACGTGTAAACGTGTACATGGCAATTATATAAAATGGAATTTTGTTTTACTTTTCTTTTCGAAATAGCTAACATGTTGCTAATCGCGAGGTTTTTACAACTTCACCTAGCTATAAGTTAATATTTATTTTACTACATATTCTGTTCCTTTTTCTTATCTCTCTGTGTGGTCCGGCTAATCTCTGAAACGGCTGGACCCGTTTTGTAATGAAGGTACACCTTGTAATGAGGAGTAACTTACGCCACTTTTATTTTAAACTTTTTGTTAAATTGCATGCGGACGAAATTTCAAGCTGTCATAGTATTTCAGTGTTACCACATTTTCTAACTTTAAAAATTTTTTCTAATTCTTTGTGTACAATGAGAAGCATTAGGAGAATCGCGTATTGTTAGCACACATGGCTTTGCTTGACTCCCTTCAAATTACAGAAAAAAACATCATTGTGTTGGAAATACCCCACGTCTTAGATGTCATGAAGTCTGCGAGTTGGACTTCAATAATCTACAGCTTTACAACCGAAGACACTCAGTATGCTATGAGTGCTCAAACTTGCGCTAGAATGTCATTGCGCAATTAATGCTTATTTAAAAAAAAAGTATCTTCACGCCCATATCCCCACAGAGGTAGATAGAGGTACCAATCAGGGCACCCACGAGTAGCCGAAAACAGTCTCACAATGTGATAGGTTGCAAGCCTGTCACCAACCAGGCACATAATATACAATGGACAACGTGGTTATTAATAAAAAAAAATTCTGTTTATAGCCTGATGCGGAGAAATACTTAATTAAGTTAATTACTCAATAAATAATTAACTTAATGAAATGCTTAATGCGAAATCATCCAAAAATGTTTTTTGAATTGATTGAAATATTGGAAAGCTGTTTATGTTGCACTTTTGAAAGAGAATAATTTTTGGCATACGAACTTACGCGTAGGAAGTGTTGAAATATTGAAAGTAATACGCAAACAATATGCGTTAACTTCAATTAAACATAAATGTTTGGTAATTTAATGAAACTGTGTTCATTAAAATGCCAAATCAATTTTAATAGACCAGGTTATATTCAATTTATATACAAAAGAGCAAGTTAAAATATTATATAATAATTCCCCGTATAGGGCCGGTTTCATACAGAATAGACCATCTGAACCCCTGCCTGGCAGGACATAAAAGACGAGTATAGTGTAGATAATTTATTATCAGCATGGCCACTATATTATAATATACGCGGCAGAGTTCTGTACATCAGCATCCTGCTTGAGATAGAGGGATTTCTCTTACCACTGTAAGAGTCCGGAGGGTGTAGCAGGTAGGCTCAAGCGTAACTTTTCGACCACAGGACCGTAATTATTACGTTTAGAATAAAAACAACGCTCGTTAGATGGAGTTGCAAGTTTCATTAGAAGTATTACTTTATCGTGAAAATAGATGCACATTTTTTATGAAAATAGGAAGTGATTTGCTTAAATATCTATTGAGAATTTATCATTATATCTCTGAAATAGCTTGTAGGCTATTGTTTTTTGAGAGAATAAACATTAAAAGTGGCGAAATAAATTTAGATACCACAAAATTAGCTTTACTCTCAAAAGTTGGGAATTGATTAGGTATAACAATGGCTTTAATATTACCAGCCTCTGTTACAAGTTTGGGGCTTTGATCAAAGTTGACTGAAGTTTGTAATAAAATCAAATGGTTTCACTTTGATAGTCCTGATTGTCACCAATAACGTAGTAAATGGAAATGAAAATCTTTATTCAAACCGCAAACTGCCTTTGTAAAAGTGGTATGTTATCAAATATCACTCTTGTATATATGATATCCTCTGTGGACTAGCTGTGTAGAAACTAGAACTTGACTCCATGAGGTCGTGGGTTCGAAACTCGGATCGGTCATAAAAAATATGTTTTTAAATTCTAATAGAAACAATGTTGCCTGGGATTTGACAAGTGCCCGGTTGGTGATAGGCTTGCTATCAACCACAGCTTTTAGTTAAGTCTCTTCATATGGGAATATGACCGTGCATATCCCCATTATTTTTACTATCAAATATTACGAGTAGAAGGGAAAAAGCGGACCTATTTCTTGATAAATATGCTATGACAAAACAGCATTTCCATTGTTATGTGATCAGGGTAGTAATATTGTGTTGTCAATCTGAGGTTATAATGCTTTAAGATCTAGCGAACAATTAGTTCTCCTTATGTTAAGACAACTGTCGCCAGTAGTCGTCAATGTTAATGGCACGTTGCTATCTATAGCAGGGCTCTTTGAAAAGTTGTGCAAAGTTGACTACCCTATGACCACGAAACATGATTATAATTATACTTAGATATTGTTTCTAGGATACAAGAAGAGGTGACGCGGTAGTTCCAATTTGACCAAGCTACTGCACAATACAACCACTTTTATGACAGTCTGTATTGGAGACTTGACAATGATACGACAGATAAACTAAAGCCCGTTGCAAGCATCGTTTGAAAAATACTTAGTATAAAAATCTTTTTTTAAAACATCACAAAAATAATGCTAAAAATCAATGTCAAAATAAGATATGAACCAAAAACCCATTGTAAACGTCGTTTCAAAAACATTGAGTCTATTAGCAATCAACAATTATATAGTAATATGTACTACGTTTGTCATCATATCGAGTTTAGATATCAAGCTTTTATTTCACTAGGTGGCGCTAACAACATTTGCTACGATCTGTAGGAATAACAAATTGTAAAGTAACACGTACTACGTAAAACATTTTTTGAATATTTCACGAAAACAATGCTAAAAACAAATCAGTATTCAAGTTAACATAACTAACAAATAGTACCCAAAATGAATGGAACAAATGTAAACTATTTTCGACTCTCTTACCGTCTCTTTAGTGTTGTTTATCCTGTGTCCGTTCTTCCACCACGTGATGGATGCGGGTGGCCGTGATCCCGAACTTTGGCATAGAAGATCGTATCTTCTGCTCGCTGATAGAGGCTGATTTGAACCTAATATGTGAACACTGAGAGGAGGAACTGTAAAAAAGAAATTAAATTTTAATATTTTTCAGAAGTTAAAAAAGGAAAGAAATATACGTCACTAATAGATACTAATTATGTTGTTAGTGCGTTGACAAATTTAACTAGAGTTGTCATTGTACAAGGTCCTTCTGAAATATCCGCTGAGTTTCTTTCGTCAGATTTTCTCGGTACTTTTTTTTTGTTTTTTTTTATACTGATAATCTTTTGTATTAAAAAAAGCTTTCGATCCGTAAACAACATACCTACTTAGCCGCTCAATCATTTGTTGATTGTACTCACTAAAACTGAAGAAAATATGTTCCATGAAGTAATTCAAGTGAGAAAGCTTACCACAATATTGAAAATCAATAGTTATCTGAGCCACGAATTTTTTATGTATATCTCTTAATAGATCTTTCAAAATAGGTGTTCATATCTTTTGAAAGCGTTCAGTACATCTAATAAAAGATGTTCGTATTAACAATACGAGATTAAAATTACTTTTCCTTTTTTCTCATAACATAACTCAATTACTTAAAATAAAAGAGGCGTGGAATACTTGTAGGAAATAAAGTAATATTACAAATGCGTAATGCGAGGCAACCGGTCTTTTAATAATTTCAGTATTGTAACACGAGTACTTATATGAGTTTTTATTTTTAAAATGCGTTAAGTGAAATGAAAAGAAAAACATTTAATCATACTATTTTTCATACGGACATCTTTTATTACATGTATAGAAAACATTCTAAAAATTTAAACACCTGCTTTAGAAGGATAATCTCATATTTTTCCTAATGGAAAAGTTCAAACATGACTTCCCACATCTAGTTTTCAGGTTTGGAAACCTCCGTAAGTAAACATCTATTTTCAGCCTTAAATGGATGCTCGACGTACAAGCTTCTCCTGCGGTTTTCGTTCTGTTCATCGACTAACGATTTTACAAGACAAGCAAAGGATAAAATGACAAACTACGAACAAGATCGTCGGTAAATTATACTGCAGCATTACAATGGTACGCCGTTGAGCTATACCGAGGAGCCGTAAAACCGCGGCTTAACTCCTTCCTCCGTCTATCAGGGTCTTTGGTATGGCTAATCATAATTAGATTTGATTGCTTTACACGGTATATACTTTCTTCACAGTAGTTTACGGTAGTCAAGGTTAAATTTAAATATAGTTTTAAAATGTTTTAGTAATAAATAATTAAACTAGTTATAAATATAAACAATTGGCTTAAAAGTTAAAGCATATGTAATTAAATAATATTTTTTATAAATATTAAAAATATTTGCACACTAAAATATGGTAGAATATGTTGATATACATTAATATTTTTGTAACATCTCATTTACACACATATTCCGCAAATAAATGATTTTCTTTCTTTATTTCATCATTTCTTTTTTTTCACTACAAAAACATATGCAATTTTTAAAAGCTATTTTTTTGTGTAAGAAATTCGTCACTAAATTTTAAACAGTATAATTGTTAAGACGTAGTCGAATTTAATACATTTGAACATACATTGTTTAACATACTTAACATAGTTTTACTACAAACTTACAGTTCATGTCCAAAGTTAGTGAAGTTTCAATGGGATGTGACCTTAAGTGATTAGAGGCCCGGCATGTTAGGGTTGCTCTTACATCCGCCCTAGTCAGGGGTCCCACTCGGAGAACTCCTCGAACAGCATTTCCTGGCAGTGGGGTAGCGGGTGTATCCGTTTCTACTTCATCCCTAAACCATTTGACCCAAGGCCTCGGTCGACCTACAATAATAAAACATTTAAATAAATGATCCCTTTTATATATGTTTAAGTCAGTATCAAAAGTTATAAAGTTAGACTTTTCTACAAAGCCTGCACAATATCAGGATAAAAAGTAGTCTATGTTTATTTCTAGGTTTTCTACTATCTGTATGCAAAATGCCTCTGTGGTCTAGCGGTTCAGTTGTTGGACTTGACTGCATGAGGTCCCGGATTCGAATCCTAGGTCGGGCAACAAAAAAGAAAATTAGGTTTTTCCAATTTTCTAATAAAAAAAAGGATTGGATGTGTGCCCGGTTGGCGATAGGCTTGCCACCTTTCACGTTGTGGGACTTAGTATCTTCGGCTAATCGTGGGTGCCCTGGTTGTCCCTCTACCTACCTCTTCGGGATATGGGCGTGAAGACACTTTTTATATGCACGCAAAGTTATGGTCAGTATCAGTACGCGAATACATAATAAATTACTTTCAAATGTTCAAAAATCTTCAAAAACTATTGCATCTAAAAATATATTTTTTTTGTGCTGCCCGACCCGGGGATCGAACCCGGAATCTCAAGGGCTCAAGTAGTCTAGAAGTTGAAAGAAACAGATAACTGAATGACCAATTATGGATGCGTTTTTTTATGAGTATTACATGCATACGACAGTGGGGCGCGTCATTGTAGGTCCGGACCTCCTTTGCAAAATAGACCATCTTCCTTCCTGTGCCAGGCAGCTCGTATAAGGCGAGCATAGACTTACCGTCACTAACACCGTGACATATGATTAGGTGGTAGAGTTTGGCACTAACTCGCCCGGATTACCACCACCGCCTTACCTATTCCTGCCGCTATAACGTCAGTGCCGTTGACGTGTTCCGGTTCGGAGGATAAGGTAGCCGGTGTACTTACTTTTGCTCGAGGCCTAGCATCCCGGCCTCAAGTCCTTAACGCAAGGGAAAATTTGGATCTAGTCATATAG
>NJDD01002892.1:258425-273034 GCA_002245505.1 Calephelis nemesis
GTAGAGTTTGGCACCAACTCGCCCGGATTGGTACCTACCTCCGCCTTACCTATTCCTGCCGCTATAACGTCAGTGCTGTTGACGTTTTCCGATTCGGAGGGTAAGGTAGGTAGCCGGTAAACTTTCTTTTGCTCGAGGCCTAATATCCTAGCTTCGGGTTGGCAATCTACCATTACCACCTTTCTCTAGTCTCTAGCTTCCAATATCATAAAAAAAACGTCTATACTAAACTAAATCAATATCCAATTTTAGCCTGTTTATAAAAACAAGTAATATTAATATTGAGAACGAACGATGAGATCAAGGTAACAGATAAGGATTTTCTTTTGATCAGCCTCATAAAAAACCGATATAACTTTAAAAGCCACAAAGTATTTGAAGTCTATAACAGCTTCAAGGAGTTTCAATTACGCTATAAATATTTTCGGCCTTAGATAAATACTTTGTAACTTTCAAATTCTTCAACCCGCTTGAGACGAATACGCTGCAATGTTTCTTGTTATTTTTGTTTAGGATTGCAAGTTTCGAGGCGCTTTGTGCCCAAAGCGAAGTTGCGTTTTCCTTCCAAGAATTTATATTAAAATTTGAAGTATGCGCTGTTACTATTGCTTTGTCTGCGTTATTTGTTTAAGTTTGGCCGCTTGGACCAGTGCTTACATGTAAATGGAAGTCGGGCTTGATATTCGATCTTTTGAGTTCCAGATGTCTGTATGAGCCTGAAGGGTTTTGTAGTCAAAAGACGTGAATGTGAATTCTTATATCCAAGATATATTTATATCGGTGGAAGCACACAAATATGGTTTTCTGTAGTGAGTTTATTTATTTTATATCTTTTACCATAGTTGAACATATATGTTTTTTGCAAAAAATGTATTAATATAAAAGAACTGCTGATGAATAATGTGTTTCTTAATTTTCTTTTATATATAAGATACAATCACTTTTTTCCTTAATTATCGCATAACGCGTGAACGGATGGACCAATTTTGCTAATTCTTGTTTGTTGTGTTAAGTAATCAAAGATTCATATAAAAAATGTAAGTTTGTTAATATTTACAGTTATGTAAAGACAACGTTTGCCGTTTCAGCCAGTTATTTAAAAAAAGTAATAGAAGGCATGCAACACTCAACAGACATATTTATAGTAAGTGCCGCCCCAGACCACATCGTGCTAAAAAGGTATTTCAAGAGCATAGCAATTTAAGCGTACTTAAAGAAAACAATAAAATAAAAATAAATAAATAAATACCCTTGGATAAATCACTTAAATTGAATCTAACCCCAAAGTAAGCAAATTATATGCTTGTGTTATGGGTGTTAGTCACTGAATACTATTACATATAAATACTTAAATAGATACCAGAATAAATTTAATAAACACCCAGACCCGGAAATGCAGACATCTAAATGTTCATCACACAAATGCCTGCTCCCGTCGGGAATCGAACCCGAGCATCGCGGTTGGTCGATGTAGTTAGGCGAGTACGCTAGTCACTCGACCAACGAGGCGGCGAGGCGGTAGAGGTAACCATCTAGCTTAGTATATCTATCACTTAATATTCTCTTTTTTTACATTCATTACCTTTTTCAAACAAACGCGCCGGTTCCTAAGACTCTAGAATTAACTATAGGCTAAAATTCGAGCAATTTGATCATACTAAGCTATCAATAAAAAAAGGATGTCAAAAGACGACACCAACGACTAATATTAATGGCTGAACGCTAGTATTTGTATACTAACCTACCATGGTTATTGCTTAGAATTAATGAGCAAGTTTTAGAAGAACAATACATGTAAAACTAGAAGCAAAGGTGTTGATTGTATGAGAAATACTTACCACCAGATACATCACATTTCAATGTGAATATATCTCCTTCTACGTATGGTCCCACGATCGCTTGTTTGACGTCACCCTTGTCGTCAACTATCACCATTTTGCTGGGTGGCACTGAAAAAAATACAATGTTATTTATTATTACTATAATACATTCCGTTGAACACTATCATAGCCTTTCAATTGTGTGATATTGAAATGTATGATTTTATATATTTAATAATAATAATAAGAAACATTCATGGAAAAATTACACAAATTGAATCTAACACCAAAGTAAGCAAATTATATGCTTGTGTTATGGGTGTTAGTCAACGATTCTAATAAATAGAAATACTTAAATATATACTAGAATATATTAAGTAAACCCCCAGACCCGGAAATGTAGACATCTAAATGTTCATCACACAAATGCCTGCCCCCATCGGGAATCGAACCCGGGCCTCGCGGTTGATCGGTGTAGTTAGGCGTTTACGCCAGCCACTCGACCAAAGAGGCGGTCATTACAAAACACAAACACATTTGTAACAAAACATCGCCGCAATTCACAAACTTATTTCGATTATTTTTGTACTTTTGTAGATCACATTTCAAAAGTAGTATAATATAAATTATTGTTTATGGCAATAGAAAACAATATTTATTTTACATTGACGTGAAAAAGGCATTTGTGAGGTTTCTTTGTTTTACTCTACTTTACTAGTGGTAGAGTGCAGCATCTTATTCGGGTTGGTATCCACCGCGTTATTTATCTATTCCTACCACCATTATGACTCTATCATGATCCAGCCCAGAGGTTAAGGTAGTCGGTATATTTGCACAATAGTCCTAACAACCCGGCTACGGGACAGTAACACATAATATTTATGGTGTCTAATAGTCCATCTATCTCTTACCATCAGGAGAACAGTGTGCTTTTTCGCTGACCATCAGGAAATCTGTCTGCTTGTTTGCCTTCAATTGACTTAAAAAAAGTTCTTATGTAAATTTGTCTATAACTATATGATACCCAAACCTACCAGATCGTAACGAGGCCAAACATGAGAGATAAACTGGCCAACAGGCGTAATAGATGTTATAGGTACGTATTTGTTTTGTGGCCGGGATGTTAAGCACATTTACTGTACTAATCTACACCTTTGGGACTGGGACATGACACTGTCATTATGGCCGTAGGAATATTTAATTGTTCATAATGACTTATTCAACCTTTTATCGCTTTTTAATGCTGCCAGGCAGCTTTAAAGTTGATGGTATTTGCTATAAAGAGGACCCAGACCAACACGGCAAAAATATTTTATTTCGAAAAAACATATACATAAAACAACTTATAAATAAGAATAAGACGTTTGTTTCACACTGACTTTACAAAAGTTTGTTTATTCCAAATATAAATTATTAATGCGACACATAGTACAAAAAATAGACGTTGTCATAACGATTCAAAAATCAGAGATTTCTTGATAGTAAGAAAAATACAGTTTTTTTTTAAGATAGGAATATGTTACCAATTTCAGATTGAAGTAGTAAGCAACAGGCTTACTATTTCCACATCTTAGGTACGTAGGTGCATGAGTACGTTTTCTTGTTACCCTACCTCCCTACCGGCACTCGTTAATAGCAACTGATGTATTACCCGTAATCTATATACGAGTATTAATATGTGATGCCAAAACTTTGGACCCCTTTTTACGAAAATTGCGCAGACTCAGGAGCATAAAATTTGGCAAACTTTTGGTTTATATGTAGGAGAAGTGCAGAACGCTAATATTTTTAAATAATAATGCTTATACAGTACATTAAATCAATAAATATAACATTACCCATACTACCATGCCATTGAGACAAACGACATTGATGATAACGATAAAAGATCACAGATGGTGCACTATACAGTTTGAAAACAAAGTAGTTAGTTGGTCTTGAAAAATGAAGATGGCTTTCTTATTAAAAATATATTAAAATTTATTATGGTCGAGTTTCGACCAACGGGCGACCACTAGTAATAGATTAAAAGGTGACATGGATTTAGGCATTTTGTCATAAAATCTTCTCTAAAACCTCCTTTACAATAGAGTGAGCATAAAAGATATTATATTCCAAAGCACTTAAAGCAATAGTCTTTATTAAAATTTGTAATTGAACCTGACATCTTAAGACATTAAAAGCACTCTCTTTAAAATTTAATTTGCCAGTCAGGAACATTTGAAGTCTTGAGGAAATAATGAATTCATTTCTTAAGTAGTTTGTAACACGATTTCGGAATAGTGAGGTTTCAAGTTAATTTTGGTAGAATAGATAGTATAATACACGAATAATTAATTTTGTTAAATTAAACGCTAAGAGAAGTTTAACAGACGAAAATCAGACTATCTCTGATTACATGAGATTAGACATAGAGATGTATAGAAAGTTATGTTAGTTCTTTTCATACACCTCCATTTATAAACATCATTCAACAACTGTGTTGGTCCGGGCTTCTTTTCAGAATAGACCATCTGCCTCCCTGCCAGTCAGCTGGCAAGGCAAGCATAGGCTTACCGTCACTAACACCGTGACATCTCCCTAGGTGGTAGAGTTTTGCACTCGCTCGGTGCTTACGTCAGTGCTTGCCGTTGGCGTATTTTGGTGGAGATTATAAGGTAGCCGTATTATATTAAAATATACTTACTTTTGCTCGAGGCCTAACATCCCGGCCTCAGGTTGGCAACGCGCCATTACCACCTTCAGTAAAGTTTGGATCAGGAAATCCGTCTAAATTAACCTTCCTATGCCATAAAAAATCTTAAAAGTTTTTCCGTATTTGTATCAGATCTCTTAAACATAATTAATCACTAAAAAAATTCTAGATGTGTAGCAACTCAGCCTCAGTTTGGCAACGTAGCATAACCACATTTGGTGTTTTAGGCGATGCTTTTCCTTATTATCAGGAAAATCGTAAAATTGTTTTCTGTTACATTTTAGATTAAGCAACTGTACAATCAAGTAATACATACTAATTAATGGTTTTAAATAATATATGGTTATATAATATAATGGTTGAAAAAATATAGCGTGTATGTATTATACAACGATTAAAGAAATTCAATGTTTTTTTTTAAATTTGATTAACATTTATATTTTCGACAAAAAATAAATACTTATGAATTTTTTTTGTCATTTTTTTAGTAATTATTAATGTATTGTCTCTACGTTTAAAAATATTTTAAACAGAATAATAATACTTGCAAACTATTATTAATAAAATTTTACGTAATTTTTGATAAGGATAACTCATTTTGATATTTCTAAATATAAGAACAGAACGTGTTATTATTATACTTACGTATGCTAGTAATTATTTATCATTCTCTTTAGTTTGTGTCGTAAACGTAGCACGTAGTGCTGAGCTACAACCTCGTGTAGACTGTAGAGCGGAATCGTAGTGCCTCTACAAATTACCAGCTACGAAGTTTACATTTAAGCGGTTCAAATTATTATAAGATTTCCTATTTGACCTATTTTAATATTAGGAAATACGGTTTATAAATAGTATTTTTGTTTGATGTATTTTTAACTGAGTTTAATTTGGAAAACAATAAATATTCATTGTCTTGTTTTATTGTTACGATAGAGTTTGAATTAGAAAATATTTCAGACATGACGAAAATATTTCAGACTATTAATTCATCGCAACATAAATATCTCAGGAAAAATTACACAAATTAACGTAAACCCAAACAACTTTTAGGCTTGTGTTAGTCTGCGACACTAATACAAAGAAAAACTTACATCCAAACTAATATTATAAATGCGAAAGTAACTCTGTCTGTCTGTTACCTTTTGACGCCTAAACCGCCCAACCGATTTTGCTGAAATTTGGTATGTAGATAGTTTGCATTCATGAGAAGAACATTGGCATATTATTTTTTGGAAATTCAACCCCTAAAAGGGTTAAAAGGGGTGGCATAGTTTGTACGAGAAAAATATTTTTATTGCACATTTTTGCATGAAACTTTGAACTAATGCTTTTTAGTACAAATTATGAAATACGTATTTCAAAGTTTTTCGAAATTCACCCCCATTGGGGGTTAAAGGGGGTGGCAAAATTTATATGAGAAAAATATTTTTATTGCACATTTTGAATTAATGCTTTTTAGTACAAATAATTAAACACGTATTTCAGGGTTTTTCGAAATTCACTCCCATTGGGGGTTAGAGGGGGTGGCTAAGTTTGTCCGGAAAATTTAATTCTATGAAATATTTTGCGTGACACTGAAATAATGCTCTGCAATACAAATTATGAGATATATATCTACGCGTTTTTTTAAAAATAACCTCTAGTGGGGTTAACGGGGGTGGCACAATTTGCGTAGGAAAAATATTTAACAGTATTTTTAACATAAGTCTATAACAATGAACCACGTACTTAAGTTTATCATTAACGAAAAACACACAAAGAAATTATGATACACATACTAAAATAGCAAATATTAATATCATAATCATAGCAAAATTGGTTAAAAATCCCTACTAATATTATAAATGCGAAAGTAACTCTGTCTGATTGTCTGTCTGTTACACTTTCACGCCTAAACCAGTGAACCGATTTTGATGAAATTTGGTACAGAGACAGAATAGACCTTAAGGAACAACATAGGCTACTTTTTATTGCAAAAAATAGGGGAGAGTGGGTAAAAAAAGGGGATAAACTTTCATATGAAAATTCGTAATTTTTAAAGCTGTAACAGTGAAACTTTGTATTTAGACACTTTACGACAAACGAAAGAACATAGGCTACTTTTTATCGCAAAAAATGTAGGAGAATGGATAAAAAGAGAGGATGACTGTTCATATGTATAGTCGCCATTTTTAAAGCTCTAACAGTGAAACTTGGTATTTAGACACTATGATAAACGAAAAAATATAGGCTACTTTTTATCACTAAAAAATTAGGGAGAATGGGTAAAAAGAAGTAATGAATGTTCGTATGAAAAATCGTTTTTTGTTTGAAAGGGTATTATATTTCAGAGGTGGTCCCATGGTCATCAGGTCAGGATCTGATGATGAAATCCTGGGGTAATCGAGGGAAACTTTAAAAAAATGTTGGCAAGAAGCATTCGACAATGGTCACTCCATTCTCAGACTCAACAGACTTGCGGAACTGGCTGACCGTTAAGTGTCTTTGAGGGATTTGGAGATATTTACACAGACGCAAGGGATAAGATTAGCTAGCGTTCAGCGTCAAGCTCAAAGTAGAATCATATTTTTCAGTAGGTTTCATAGGAATGTTTTTGTTATTGCAGGACTATTATGACCACACGTTACAGATAAAAATACTCCTCTGATTTTAATTGGAAAAATGATAAAAAATGTCCGCATTGTGAACCCTTAAAATTCAAAGATGAAACGCAGGATTGTGTTAATGGTATTATTACTTTTGCTTGGTGAACCAGCTGAGCTGCTAAAGTCTCTTTTACTGTGCAATTCTGATGAATGTCAAAGATTTTTAAGCAATATGGGCAAATGCAATAATTGTTTTCAAATGACGTCGTTTGGAGTAGGTAGACACATTATTATGTCAGGACATTTTTCTGTGCAAGTTCAAATTTATCACAGAATCTGTTCATACTAATATTAAAAAGCTGAAGAGTTAAATTTTGTTGCTACAATTTCTAAATGTGAGTTTCTAAAGATGTTCCCGAAGGGTTAGTTCAGCCTAACTGTACAACCAGAGCGCTCACGACTAGCCGAAGACATTAAATCCAATTTGGTAGATGACAATTTCTAAATGTGAATTTCTGAATATATCCCCGAAGGTCTGCCTAACTGCACAACCAGAGCGCTCACGACTAGCTGAAAACATTAAGTCCAATTTGATAGATGACAATCCTGTAGCCAACCGGGCACTTATCCAATCCCGGGCAAGTGGCAACGTTACTTTTAGTAGAAAATTGAAACTTCACAATTTCTATTTGTTTTTTTTTGTTGCCCGGACCGGAGATCGAACCCAAGATCCCAAGAAGTCATTCCGAAGCCGCACGGTTAGACCTCAGAGACGAAATGCATATTTCTAAAATTTCGAAAAAAAAAACTGTGAGAGGTTTCCATAACTTGCTATACAGTTTAATTTCACAGGATTTGCCGAAGTGCAGATAAAACTGTGGAGACAATAACGAATTCCTACTATTTATATGAGGTGAAATTAGAAAAGAGAATCTGAGGTGAAAGAGAAAGTGTGTGTTCAGTTTTGACGGCAAAATTGCTGAATTGATTTTAACATTTAAAAAAAGTGAAACTTTGGATAGCGATATAGGTTACATTTTATCTTCAAATTTTAACGAACAGTGTTGGAGAGCTAAATATCAAATAAGTAGACTACGCGGGCGAAGCCGCGGGTAACAGCTAGTATGAAAATATAAAATGTTTACACAAATATGTATGTAGATTTTATTTCTATCTATATCTAATAACAGGTCCACTATTTGCTGTTTATTTGTTGGAGAGTATATTTTCCTTAGATATTGCCCTATTAGGCTGTTTGGCAAATATGGCAAACAACAAATACGGATTACTAAAAGTCTGTCAGTGATTCAAGGTGTAACAAAAAACACAATGAACGTAGAATGTGTTCATACTAGCAACATTTTTTTATGCGTAGCATATATTTGTTTATATTTTGCTTGATTTGGTACAGTAGATTTATATTTTTGGAATAAAATAACGAGTTATTTGGTATTTGCATCCATGTGTGGACGATTGATTTGTCTACTTACTATTTGTTGAGTATTTTGAGGGTTACATTAAACACCAATTACATACATACATACATACATACTTCACGCCAAGTCCCTTACGGGGTAGGCAGAGAGTATCGAGTGCCAGACCTCACGATCCTGACAAACACGTCTTGCTTCCTTCACATTCATTACCCTTTTCATACAAACACGCCAGTTTCCCAATTAACTACACAAATAGCCATATGTGGAGAGAGCGTAAAAGGGCACAGACTAAAAAGTGAAGAGGTTGCTATATCTAACGTCATAAGAAGATTGTACATAACCATTTAGATGCACAGATAGGAACATGTCTCTGAAAACGCTTAAATTTTATTACCACACATTCAAAGGCAATGCTGTAAATTTTTATGAAAATTACACATTAAATTCATCCATCTGGAAATCAGAGTTATCGGTATTTTAATGGTACAATTTTGAAAGTAAAGTATAAAGTATCTTCACGTCCATATCCCCGATAAGGTAGGCAGAGGCACACTAGGACACCCACGACTAGCCGAAAATACCAAATCCCACATTGTGGTATGTGGCAAGCCTTTTGCCAACCGGACACATATCCAATCCCGAGCAACGCTTTTTTAATTGAAAGTACATGTTTCCTATTTTTTTTTGCTGTCCGACCCGGGCATCGAATCCGGGACCTCAAGAAGTCAAGTCCGACAGCTGGACCCGATACACCATAAAGGCGTATAAACGATAATATGAATATGTGAAGCAAAAACTTGGAAACCCTTTTCACGAATATTGTGGGGATGGAGGAGTATGAAATTATAGCACACTTATACATTTTGTGTAGGGTAAGTGCAGAACGGTAATATTTTTCAATAATAATGCTTATAAAGTATTTTAATTCTATAAATAAAACACTACCCAGACTACCATGCTTTTGACACACACAAACAAATATATTTATGATGATGATGAAAGATCAAAGGTGGATGGTTTTTGTAAGAAGAAGTGCAAATAAGCCTTTTAATAAAAGGTCTTTAATATTTAATTCTGCGTTGATAGTGAATTTACTTCTTAGACGTCTCACCACCTACCTACCTCATACAATCCTTCTAATATTACAAATGCAAAAGTGTTTGTCTGTTTCTTCGCATGTTTGTCTGTTATTTCTTGATGCAAGAACTGCTTATCCAATTTTCACATAGAGGGTTTTCACATAGGTTATTTTTATATCCCAAAAACAAGTTAATATCGGACCATTGACGACGCATGCAACGCTGCGGGTAACAGCTAATAAGCAAAAAATCGTAAACCGCAACAAATGTGAATGAACTGACAACACAAACAACTTTTAGATTATGTAACTACGGAATCCATCAAAGGCGAGTCCGACTCGTACTTGGTCGCTTTTTTTTTTATCAAATAAACAAATTTTTAGCAGTTAAATATAAAATGAAAATCGAGCTGCATTTTTCATTTGGTTCTAAAGTGTCTGAGCAGAACTTTGAATCGTATTTTATTTTGTAATAAACGATATTAATTAAACTTTATTTACAGAGAATCCTTCACTTTCATCAAAACACCCAAGTTTTAAGAGTGTTCAATTTAGGAGAGTAGATGTAAATTTTAGTGGATGAGATTCTTCAAATTTAATAATAAAAATAAATAGCGTTAGTATCAAAATAGATCAGACATAACGGTTTGTTTTGATTAAAAAAAATACTGATTATTTAATATCATTAATTAGTATAGAATATTATCACAGAGTAAATAATTCGCAAGTCATAAAAGTTTACTAACTGGCTGGTTGTAAATGTAAGATTTTGTTTTATTTTACTTTTACGTTTCCTTTTTTTTTGAATCAAGCGTTACTTTGCGGAAATCCATTATAACGTACGTAAAATAATATTTTACATACGTTTTCTTTGCTGTTATTTGGTGGTAAGACTTGATTTTACAGATCTTGATAAAGACTATTTATATTCCTTGTTTTGTTATGTTAACAAACATTTCAATCGAATATTTGACAAAAATATTAAATTGTAAGACGTTATTCATTTGTTATTCACGTCATAAACCGACGTTATTTCAGAGCAAATTAAAAGCGAAGAGCTGTAGTAATGTTGGAAATGGAAGAAATCAAATGAAGTTCTCCCCGTTTTGGTCCGGGCTCCTTTGCAGAATAGACCATCTGCCTTCCTGCCAGGCAGCTCGTAAAAGGAGAACATAGGCTTACCATCACTAACACCGTGACATCCTACTAGGTTGTAGAGTTTCGCAGCGACTCGCTCGGATTGGTACCACCGCCTCACCTATTCCTGCCGTCATAACGTCATGACGTGTTCCGGTTCGGAGGGTAAGGTAGCCGGTAAACTTACTTTTGCTCCAGGCCTACCATCCCGCCCTCAGGTTGGTAACGCACCATTACCACCTTTGGTGTATCTAGGCGGCGGAAATTTTTTACCATCAGAAAATCCGTCTGCTTGTTTGCTTTAAATATCATAAAAAAGCCCTTCTATCTACATGTACGAACCAGCGGTGCATGCCCTTTCCCATTTTAACTCTAATACTTTCTTTGAATCACACTTTTTCTCGAATATCATTATAACGAGCCCCTAAAACCCAAACAAAAAAATTTTTTCTTCGTATATATTTGCTCAATATTAAAAACGGTAACTCATAGACGCTTCAAATTTTTTCAGAATAATACTTGTATATTACGTTTCCAAATAAACAACTAAATTACAATAAAATAAACATTATGTCGCCTCTATGGTCTAGCGGTCCGGATGTTAGACTTGACTGCACGAGGTCCCGGGTTCGAATCCCGGGTCGGGATAAAATTGGATTTTTCCAATTTTCTAATAATAAAAAAATGTTAGTCGGGATTGGAAATGTGCCCGGTTGCGATAGGCTTGCCACCTATCACATTGTGGGACTTAGTATCTTCGGCTAGTTGTGGGTGCCCTGGTTGTGCCTCTGCCTATCTCTTCGGGGATATGGGCGTGAAGATACTTTTTTTTTAAATAAATATTAAATCCTATACAACAAACGTAATTTTTAATAGATAAATGATAGTACGGAATGCTTTTTTTAGTTTTTAACTTTGTGTTTTTACTTTTATGAGTTCTGATTCCTGTAATATGAGGGTAAGACTTTACGGTCGTATTGTAAATAGTGAAAGGTTAATGTGCGTTTAGGAAACGTATCTTCACAGAGGCTCAGCTGTTACGGTGAGGGCAGGTGTAATAAAGGACTAACAAACTAAACAACATACATCTCTCACGCCAAGTCCCTTACGGGATTGGCAGATAGTATCGAGTGCCAAAGTTCACGATCCTCGCCTTCCTTGCAAACCTGCCTAGCTTCCTCCACATTCATAAAACAAGTATCTTCACGCCCATATCCCCGAAGAGGTAGGCAGAGGCACAACCAGGGCACCCACGACTAGCCGAAGATACTGAGTCCCATAATGTGATAGGTAGCAAGCCTATCGCTGACCGGGCACATTTCCAATCCCGACCAACATTTTTTTATTATTAGAAAATTGGAAAAATCCAATTCTTTTTTGTTGGCCGACCCGGGATTCAAACCCGAGACCTCATGCAGTCAAGTCCAACACCAGAACCGCTAGACCACATAGGCGATAACCACATTCACAACCTTTTATACAAACGCGCTGATTTCGGAGACTCTTGACATCACGTTTGATTGTGAAAGGTTAACCTTTGTCTCCCTGGGTACCTACATCCATCCACATTCGCATTGTATATCTGCTTTGTCAATCTTTTATCGTGTTCGTCAGGGCTCCTTTGCAGAATAGACCACAGACTTATCGTCACCAACACTTTGACATTCCCTAGGTGATAGAATTACGCAGCGACTCGCCCGAATTGGTACCATCTCCCCACCTATTCCTGCCGCCATAACATCCAACGCCTGCCGCAGACTAGTTCTGGTTTGGAAGATAAGGTAGCCGGTAAACTTACTTTTGCTCGAGGCATTACATCCCTACCTCAGATTGCCAACGCACCATTACCACCTTTGGTGTCTCTAGGCGGCGTGAATTTCTTACCATCAGGAAATCCGTCTGCTTGTTTGCCTTCCAATATCATAAAAAAGCCCTATATACATGTACGAACCAGCGACGCATGCCCTTTATCATTTTAATACCAATACTTTCTTTCAATCCCACTTTTTCTCGGATATCACTATTATGAATGCGGTCAGCGAGCGTCACACCACAGATTTTCCGTAGCGCTCTCATTTCAACCGTATTTATTATGAGAGTAGTCATGCTTTTTCTGACAAATCCAACTTTTGTGTCTAAAATAGTCGATAAACTAAACTCTCTTAATTTTTGTTTGTTTTGTTTAAGTTGTTGTGCTTTAAATGGAAACAAGTTAGTAGATGAAATGTTTGTTTCGATTTCTGCAAATATTACCAGACTCGTTGGTCGAGTGGCTAGCGTACACGCCTAGCATTGACTTACCACCAGCCTCGGGTTCGATTCCCGACGGGGGCATTTGTGTGATGAAAATTTAGATGTCTGCATTTCCGGGTCAGGGGGCTTATTAAATTTGTTCTGGTATCCAAGTATATCTATGTATGCATCGTTGACTAATACCCATAACACAAGTATATAATTTGCTTATTTTGGTGTTAGATTTAATTTGTGTAACTTGTCTAGGGATGTATTTATATTTATTTATATTCATTCTGCAACTCCATGAAAAATCGTAATTTTAGTAAAGTATTCAATTATTGTACTTTTAGATTAATTTCTTTAGTGTTTTTCTTCAAAAGTTTACTTGTATAGATGCTTAAGTTTTTAAGAAAATGTTATTGTAATTTTTTATTCTTACTAAAACATTGAAATACATCAAAATGTACTTAAATTATGATTAAATAATACGGTACAAACTACATCGTTATCTGAGTAGTAATACGAGTATCATATTATTACTATAATAAAAGTGCCTGCAAACTCATATTCCCGAAGGCAGAGGCACAACCACGGCACCCACGATTAGCCGAAGACACTAAGTCCCACAATATGATAGGTGGCAAGCCTATAGCCAACCGAGCTAATATCCAATCCCATAATTAATCCAATGTTATTAAGAAATTAAAAATACACATTTTCTTATTTTTTTGTTGCCCGACCCGGGGATCGAACCCGGGACCTCTAGAAGTCAAGTCCGACGCCGAACCACTAGACCACAGAGGCGATAATTTCGACAAAAAATGCTACCTAGCTGGCGCTTAACATTAACAGCTACTAATAGTTTGTATGAATAAAAGCATTTTTTCCTACAATTTTCCCGTTTTTTTAATAGGAACCTTTTTCTTACAATATCTAAGACAACAAGAGAAAAAATAGCAAAATCGGTCAATCCTTTAAGGCGTGATGCGATAACCACGCAAAATAGAATCCAAATTTTTATTAATATATTGATAATGGGATAATTTGAGTCAAATAAAAAAAGAGGAACCTGTTCCTTTTTACTCAGTCTTTGGAAGAGATCGTGAAAAAGGAATAATTAAGGTAATAAACATCATTTTATAATTACCAGGCGACTGAGTGACGAAGACATATCTATTCGTACCTACAACAGCTATAATCAAGCAAATAAGGAAAGTAAGTATTTTAACGTCCATATTCCCAAAGGGAAAGGCAAAGGCACAACTAGGGCCCCCACGACTAGCCGAAGACACTAAGTCCCACAAAGTGAAATGAAACTCATAACATCCCACACACATTTTTCGTCTTAGTAAAAAAACTTACTTGAATTTTATTATTTATAATTTTCATACTTCACAAAAGAAATTTATAACATTAGCTTACCCGATCTGAATTAACAACTAATTAAAAACTCTTTATGAGAGAAAAGTGTAGAGAGAAAAGGCTTTTTGTTTTTTGCCCATAAATTGACCGGTTTTTTATCCATTAGGAGCTTCGTTACATTAAAATTAATATTTAATTAAAAACAAGGTCAAATTCGTGTACTCGTCCTTAAATTTCACGCTGGACAACATATTGCGTTCG
>NJDD01002892.1:273042-301804 GCA_002245505.1 Calephelis nemesis
GTTTGACTTAACTTTGACCGCCTCGTTGGTCTAGTGGCTAGCGAAGGTACATTCTTCAATATATTCTCGACGGGGGCAGGCATTTGTGTGATGATCAATTTGATGTCTGCAATTTCGGGTTTGACTGTTTATTAAATGTATTCTGGTATCTATTTAAATATTTCTGTGTATAAGTATCGTTTACTAACGCCTATAATACAAGCATATAATTTGTTTATGTTGTAGTTGGGTTCAATTTGTGTAACTTGTCGAGTTATATTTATTTTTATTTATTTCACCATTAAAGGAAAACTTACAGCTAGCTAAATTAATGATACAATATTCTATTTAGCGCCAATTACAAGTTTTCATTTATAAATATGTTAAATGTTTATGGTTACGCATTTGCAAGTAAATGAGAAAAATAACAGTTTAGAAATTTAATAGAGTAGGCGCATGTTGCACACATATTTGTTTTAGTATTGACTTCTTGTTGTCTCGAATTGGTCGCGGAGCTAAAAAAAATAACGTTGTTCGGGATTGGATTAGACAAAAAACACTTAAATTCAAATAAGTTATCTGGGTTGTTAAGTATTTTTAACTTTTTGCCGTCAATTCAAAGTTTAACTGGTTTTTGGTTTAAAATATAGAGCTTTTGAACTAAAACGCAAAGTAATTTTCCATGAATTCACTTTTTTGCTATTAAATATCTTGGCAGTGGTAATTTTGTCCTATTCAAGCTGAAGTGTTGCCTTAGGTATGTAGTCTGAGAAACTGCACTTGGCAATCTACCAAAGGCAGGAAAGATAAACTGAACTGAGATAAAAACATATCCACAAATTCATTTTCTCTTTAGTCTAGAATGTTTTCGGTACAACATTAAGACAGCCATATGTTGACTGAGATAAAAGATAAGTGAACAAACTTAAAAAATCTACTTTTCGGTTAAATAACACAAAAAGGGAATATAGAAAAAGATTAATAAGCCATTGAATAAACTAATGAGATATTGTATAACCAGTATATGGATCGATTATACCCCCAACTTGTTCTAATATTATTTTTAATGGCAAATTGTTAAGCTTTATAAAATAGGTAAAACATTTAACTTTTTTAGTAATACTTATTAATGAGACGTTAAACAATGATTGTTCATTTATCTTACTGAAATATAAGTCGGTTGGTGCAATTTTAGTGCTTTGACATTATAATATTACCACCACCACGTGATATAAATGGCCAGGAATATTGAAAGTTAACGGTAAACAAAAAATCGTAAGTACCATATCTATATATACTCGCATATAAAAATCAATGCCACTTTTTGTTGTAAATTTATAACTCAAGAACAGGTTTACCTGTCCAAATCATATGTTTAGGCTCTGTTCGGACTATTTAGTAAATGGATTATGTGAAGTTGGTATAAAATCGGTCGAGCGGTTCTTCTTTCATCACATTTTTTGTAACAAATGAAATCAATAAATGGCGGATCATTTTGTAAATGGGTATTTTTCAGTCAGATTGAAACTTTTACAGATGGAGATTGTGATGTCATATTGAAATTTTTCACCTTTTTTTAATTTATTTTGTTGTGTTATATCATTCATGCGGTCATATACGTAGTGAAGCATGTACCATGGACCGCTAGTATGAATATATAATAAAACGTTAATAAAGCTAAATCTGTTTATAAAATATTTTTGAAAGCAGTGATTGCTACTTTTGTCAGTATTTTTGCTTATCTGTTAAATTTTCACGAAAAACCAAGAAATGGATTTTTACCCATTTTTGTGTAGTAGTAGTGGCTTATAGTCCGTGCAAAAGTTTATGATATCTTTTACTAATAGAAAATTTTTCATTTCCACCACTTATCGCAAATTTTAACTTCTCGTTACTTTAACGTGTGTGCAAAGCCGCGGGCAACAGCTAATACAAGATAAATATGTAATTGTATTGTTATATGAAATATCATTTTATATACAGGGCTACTTTTAAAAGGTCGCATCTGTGGTCTAGCTGTTCAGTTGTTAGACTTGACTGCATGAGGTCCCGGGTTCTAATCCCGGGTCGGGTAACATAGAGGATATTGGGTTTTTCCAATTTTCTAATGAAAAAAATACGTTGCTCGGGATTGGATATGTGCCAGGTTGGCGATAGGCTTGCCACCTATCACATTGCGGGACTTAGTGTCTTCGGCTAGTCGTGGGTGCCCTGGTTGTGCCTATGCCTATCTCTCTTCGGGGATATGGGCGTGAAGATACTTTACTTTTACTTTTATAAGAACGAAGAAATTTTAGTACAAGGAGGTTAATGCTCAAACGATTGTAATATCTACTTTTATAATCATTCGTTTAAAATAGTCGCGCTATATCTTATATATCTTATTATATATATTTACGCTATGTGCTTGTTGTCACGTTACATTGCACCTAGTTCGAGTCGTGACGTCACCAGCCTGCGCATGCCTCAAAATTTGGCTGGTTTTTAAATGTATTACTTTATAAAGCCATTACAGTTCAACCACGCATTAATGAAACCTCTATATGATTTCAATCTCTCTTCTCTAATATAATATGTGGCTCGCTATACTGCTTTGCGTTTAATTTCCTTTGTGTTTCTAGCTTCTAAGTACACCTGTGTTCATATCGCGTAGTTAACCAATTAACTACAATGAGTTATGTTTAAATTACTCGCGTAGCAAAATGGCGATATTAAGGAGAATAATTACCATGTTTAATAATATTGTGGTTTTAAGACATCAACATCTAGGATCAAGCAAATTCACATTAGCATCGTTGTTTTCTGACTGTTTCTATTTCTATTTTACAAACGGTTGGTAAGTATCTGTTACGATATTTCGGTTTTAACACTTTTCCATAGCTTTAAATAAAGTACCACAAACTTTAGAGGAAGAAAAATTTGGCCAAATTAACCTTTCTTTCTATAATTTATTCGAGATTGAGTACATATTATATGGTTCAAGTAAATTTACATTAACATACTTAGTTGCTTTCTGACTATCTCAATGTCTATTTTACAAACGGCTGGCCGTTTCATAAGTATCTGTGATGATATTTTGGTTTTAACACTTCTCCATATATAGAATATAATAAAATTTAAAATTAAAAATAACCCCCGATACAAGAACTTAATTTCCCTTTAAAAATAAAAAATAAATCGGGTAATCTCCCCACTTTCACCCCCCACAACTTTTAAATAGCTAAAACCGATTTTCATTAAACATGTCTAATAACACACTGCATCTGTTCGGGAGTTATAATGTCACAGACAGACAGATACACATACAGACAGACACGTCAAACTTATAACACTACTCTTTTTGCGTCTGGGGTTATGAAGAAAAACTTTGCTGCACAATTGCTTCTTGCTACATTCCACAACTAAATGCATTTTAGCAGCAAGAAAATCTTTTCCCCGACTAATATTTATACCTCAAATGAGAAGTAAAGTCGAGGACATTAACTAGTAACATCATAAAGCTGGAGTCACAAAATGTGACCATGCATATCCATTCAACATTGTAATTTTCAAAAATGGATCTTATCCTGTGTTAATAGAGTTTAAATTTGAAGATACAGAGTCAAGTCCTTTTGGAAGTGAAAGGACGATAATGCGAAGCCTTTGTGTACCATTCAAGACCCATGTGACTTTGTGCAGAAGCTTTAAATAATGTTGTTCACTGTAGCTGAGTGCACTCCTCTTGTGGTATACTGCCATGTATAATAAGATATCCTGTTTGGATAGTTTGTAATACTCACACCTTCTCAAAGTTTGCGGTAAGGTAGTTTATAGTAGGGTTAAACTTAAAAATTGTTTTAGTAAATTCTGGATTTTGGTATTTATGTATGTAAATATATAGTTAGAAGTAGTATTTTATGTTTCATTTTACAAAGTTAGTATTGTCTCTGTGGGCTAGCGATTTGATTGCTGGACTTTACTTCGTGACGTTCCGGGTTTGACCCCCGGGTCTTGCGAAAAACAAAATTTTCAATTTTCCAATAAAAATAAGTTTGCCTACTACATCTTGGATTTACTCTTAGCTATGTCCCTGGTTGTCGATTGGAATTGGCTTGCCACCGTCACATTGTTGAACTTAGTTTCTTCGGCTAGTCGTGGGTGCCCTGGTTGTGCCTCTGACTATCCCTTCGAGGACATGGGCGTGAAGATACTTTATTAAAGTCAGTCTTTACATTGCATACTGTAAATTCTACATTACTTTAAAGTAGAATTTTTTTTTGTTTTACTGGAAAAAAATGTCTGCCCTTAAGATCGCCTTTTATTATTATATGTTTTCCTTTTAACATTTTACATATTCACTTGACTGTATTGTGTATAAATAACAAAGTAAATTAATAATTAATATGTTGCTAATTGGTATTATTATATATTTTTGATACTAAAATAGCTGCATAACATTTTCTACAAATGTATTTTCATATAAGGTTTTGATGGACAAGAACATCCTTCAGGGTAGGGTATGACGGAAAATAATATCCTTTTTACTATTTTTTTAGGAAAAATTAAATTACTTCGAAATATATATGTATCTTAATTCTAAACTAATATTTTGTAGTCATAGTTAATCAATTAATATGTTACACTGTCAATGTTATAAATTAGTTACACAGTTCATTACCCATTTCAACTACAACATTGCTAAGTTTAAATTAAACATTAAACAAAATTTATACATGCATTTGTCACCTATATTTTTGGGTGTATTTTAAATGAAAACGAACAGACTGAAAACTAACATCATTTTCACTATTATAGTCTACAAATCAAATGGGTATCGGATCTTAAATAAGTTTAACGATTTCAAATAATACTTTTCTAGTAAAAAATATAGAAATGAACTTATGCACTAAGAAATTCTTACAAAACACACACATAAAACTATAGTCAAAATAAAAATAATAATTGTGTGTGTACTTAAGTACACGCGTTAGAAGTTATACTTCTTCGGCGTAATAAGATAAAAATCTTTTTAAAAATTTTATCTTTTGCCTTATTTTACATTTGTAGACAAAATGACACTAACCATAGAAAAAATGTATTTAATACATTAATAGTTTTAATATAATGCATTACTTAGTTAAATAAAGTTTATTTAATATTGTATATATAACACAAAAAACTAAAATGTTATCTATAGCTAACTTCATCATGTCGGTTTTTCGTGACGGTGTGCGCGCGCATCGTTAAAATTTACCCTCATCATTTTTTCCTAACGCGCCAAAAGAATTATAACTTCAAAACCCTTTTCATATTTGCCCTACAAAACCCCTACTGTATTTCTAAATACATGCTTACTTTACGACTACTTTATCAGTCAGGATTCTCCCAAGTGATACGACCAGCTTTGTGTACCCTAAGTTAAAGATCCATAATATTTTGCATGTAATAGAATGAAATAGTACAATTTTGCAAGGTATTTTTATTTTGCCTCGCCTCTGTGGTCTAGCAGTTCAGTTGTTGGACTTGACTGACTGAAGTCCCGGGTTCGAATCCCGGGTCAGGCAACAAAAAGAAACTTGGGGTTTTCCAATTCTCTAATAAAAAAACGTTGCTCGGGATTGGATACGTGTTTTCGGCTAGTCGTGGGTACAGTGGTTGTGCCTCTGCCTACCTCTTCGGGGATATGGGCGTAAAGATACTTTTATTTGTATTTAGCACTAGCCCTGTGCTTGGATTAAATTTCTATAAATTTTAAAGAACAAAAAAAATGCCCCTGACAGGATTTGAACTTTTTCTTTCTTTAAAAGAACAATGCATGTGCTTAAATAAAAATACCTAAGAAAAACGAAATTTATGGTAATTATAAATGTGAATTTCATCGGTAACGGTGAACTCATTTGGTGGGTACTCAGAACTGTGTAAATCTCTAGGACATAACTACCGACTACTACTACTATACTGTTAAAAAAGGAATAACAAATTTCGCCACGGGACTTGAATCGTCAGTAGCTTAAATCGTCGGCTTGAGACGAAAGGTTACAGGTTCAAATCCTGTTTGGGAATTTTTTTTTCTTTCTTTGACACTTAGAAAAATAAACACATTTTTATTACAAGAACTTTTTCAAGGGCTAGGGCCAAGGGAAATAGGAATTCATTGTACATTATTTAATCTCTCTCACGCACACTTGGACTATATATGTAGATATGCGTTTCAAACAAGTAAAGGCCACTCTCCTTATACATCCGTATAGATATAGGTATAGTTTCAAATCCAGTCTGGGCGAATTTTTTTCTTTCTTTAAAATTTATAGTTCAATTTTTGCTGCATATAATACGGCATTCATTCATTTTCGAAATCACTCAACACTAAAGAGACCAATGTCACCGTTGCGTAAAACTGACAACGAAACACTTAATTTTTCATTAACATAGAAAAACAATTACGCTGAGATAAATGTGATTAATATATTAATCAAGAAACTGTCACAAAGTTGATGAAGCTTTTGAATAATTCCATGAAGTTGTGACGAGTCCCGCAGTCGTCGATAAACAGATACAAATTGCTTCATTATTTAAGCTATTAAAAATCCCCATTTTAATGAACCGCAATAGAGAAATGAAATGGGCTATTATTCAACTGACTTTTAAAAGGAAATACTTAATTACATAAGTAAGATCGCATGTGCTCTAGCGGTCCAAGTGTTGGACTTGAGTTTGAGTCCCGGGTCGGGAAACAAAAAGCAAATTTGGTATTTCCAATTATCTAATAAGAAAATGTTGCTTGGGATCTGACATTTGCCCGGTTGACGATAGGCTTGCCACCTATCACATTGTGGGACTTAGTGGGTACCTAGGATATGCCTCTGCCTACTTCTTCAAGGATATGGGCATGAAGGTACTTACTTATCTTAGTATACAAGGAAGTATAATATGTAGGCAGAGGTATAACTAAGGCACCTACGACTAGCCGAAGACACTAAGTCTCACAAAGTTATAGGTGGGAAGCCTATCGCCAACTTGGCACATATCTTATCCCGGGCAATGTTATCCTTATTAAAAAATATACATTTTTTTTGCCTAACCCGGAAATCGAACCCGGGACCGCAAAAAGTCAAATTCGAAGCTAGATAACAAAGACAATATTAATTAGATTGTGCACTTAACTAGATTGTGTTTTTTTATGTTATTTAAGGGGAAAATCAATAAAGCCTCATCACTTTAAGTTTATTAATAAACAAAAGATTTGCTCCTACTAATAGTGTGAATTATTAAAAACGGATGGACGTAAAGTGCAGGATAATCTGCGCTGTCAATAACTCCTAAACAAACCACAGTTTTGCCGTTAAGCGGATTGAGGCTCGGATTTGCCTCATGTTAATTTTTCCACTGGTGCTTTTCCACAACATTATATTTACCAATCTAAATGATAATGCCACTCAATTTTAAACTTTATTACCATAGCAAAGGAATATGTTAGCATTTCGCATCCGCATATCAGTAGGCTATTGATTTTCTTCTGTACGTTGCGTCTCGTGTGTATTTTTCTCCAATTTGGATCTATCCATTTTTAAAATAAATTGGATCCGGATCGAAGCTTTCATAAAATGTAATCTTTAGACTCCAGCCAGCTTTTTACTAATGTGATATGAGGCAGGTTCAACGGGATTATGAGTGGTGAATATGTTTTGAATATTATATCTCCAATATTTGCGAATGATTTGAATTTCAAATAAGGATCTTTAAAATATAAATATCAAATAACTATCTTCATATCTATCTGGTAACTCTGACTATCTGACTTGTGGCGCTCTTTGGGGTAGGCCTATGTTTTTTGTTTTTATGATAAGGCAATTGGAAGGCAAACAAGCAGACGGATTTCCTGATGGTAAGAAATTCACGTTAGAGACAACAAAGGTGGTAATCGTGCATTGCTATCCTGAGTCCGGGATGTTAGGCCTCAAGCAAAAGTAAGTTTACCGGCTCCCTTACCCTCCGAACCGGAACACGTAATGACGTTATGGCGGCAGGAATAGGTAAGGCGGTGGTACCAATCCGTGTAAGTTGCTGCGAAACTCTACCACCTAATCAGATGTCACGGTGTTAGTGACGGCAAGCCTATGCTCGCCTTCTACGAGCTGCCTGACACAGAAAGGCAGATGCTCTATTCTACAAAGGAGCCCGGACCAACACGGGGAAACTGCAGCACCAGCGGACCAGCAGTGGACGTCTTCTGACTGATGATGATGATGATCTTTAAAATATTAATACTTTATTTATGTGATAAGACAGTGAACAAATACACGGCCCTCCTGACGATGAAAGACAAGCGATGTATGATGAGATACACACTTTGTGACAAATCCATCGCCAATCCGGTACTTATTTAATCTCGGAATATCTTGCTTGTATTAAAAATTGAAAAATTTCATTTTCGGTATTCCGGTCCGGAAAACGAACCTGGGGCCTTAAGTAGTCCAGGTCAGCACCGGACCACTAGATCACAGGGACTTTTAGATAAGTTAACACTTGAAATATACATAATAAATACTAAAATAAAAACAAAAAGAGGTAATAATTTGAAATCAACTCATATTATTCTCTTATCTATTTATATCAAAAATTACTCCCCATTTCGGGTGGACATCGTTCAAGTGTGATGAAGCTTGAATGGATGAACCAATTTTGCTAACTCTTTTTTTGTATTGGTTTTAGTCAGGAGAAGGAGGAAGAGAAAAACTGGGAAAGTTGCATGGAATTTGGGAAGACCCACACTTTAATTTTGTCAATACAAACCACTAGTAGTTTCTTATGTTAGGCGATACGAAGTTCGACGGATCGGCTAATATAAATAAAAACTTATAACCCATTTCCCATTGTGGTCGCATGACGCGACAGCAGATGGAATGATTTTGCTAATTCTATTTTCGTGGCGCTAATTACTTGCAGGAGAAGATTCCTACGAAGAAAAAAAACGGAAAAATTGTAGGGAATGTGAGAAAATCAATACTTTAATTAATACAAACTGTTAGTATCTGTTAATGCTAAGCAAGACTTAGTGCGACGGGACGGCTAGTAGGCTATAAACAAAAATATTAACAGTATTTTTTCGAGAATTATTCACTTTTAGAACTTACTCCTTTGTCGTGAAAAAAAAAATAACGCCGATTTCCCATAGAACAGGTGTCAGTAAAAACGTGTATTTTTCTTAATGTCGTCGGAAAATGTATTGAAAGAGTTGTATCGGAGAAAGCTACACTCGTGACAGCTGGTCTCATTCGATTTTGCGGATGCGACAACACTTTATTCTTTAGGACAGTTGGCAAAGAAATTTGCTAGTATGGCTTGTTTTAAAGTTAAAAAAGGCTGTTTTTAAAGTAAAGCCTTAAAACCAAAACAATGTTTTCCATTCTAAAAATTGGAGAAATAGTAGTTATATTATATATATATATATATATATAGTTCATACTATTTATTGATACCCATTTTAGGTTAACTTTATTAAAACAGCATTACATTTCAACTTAATTTTTTTTTTGCACAAAAATACTATTTTAAATATATTTTTCCATGATAATAGAAAGCAAACAAGCAGACGGATTTCCTGATGGTAAGAAATATACGCCGCCTAGAGACACCAAAGGTGGTAATGGTGCGTTGCCAACCTAAGGCCGGGATGTTAGGTGTTGAGCAAAAGTAAGGTTACCGGCTACCTTACCCTTCAAACCGGAACACGTCATGACGTTATGGCGGCAGGAATAGGTAAGGCGGTGGTACAAATCCGGATGAGTCGCTGCGAAACTCTATCGCCTAGTGAGATGTCACGGTGCTAGTGACATTAAGCCTATGCTCGCCTTTTACGAGCTACCTGGCAGGAAGGCAGATGGTCTATTCTGCAAAGGTGCCCGGACCAACATGGGGAAAAAGTTATAATAAAATTCTTACTATTGATTAGGAAAATTACAAAAATAATGAAATTAGTCGTATTAGTCAGTTTATTGAATTAATTTAAGTTTTGCGTAGCATATTTTAATGGGTAGTAGTAGTTGACGTATATTTCCCACCATTGTTTTAATTTAAGAAAATGCAATTATTAAAATAACCATATTGATGTCAATTTCAAAGAGAAAACGATTTCACCATTAGGCTTTCACGAGACGTCCTCGAAGTGGCACATATTTTTTTTCTATTTGATTAAAACGGAAAATGACATTAACTGTAAACAGCCTAATAAAGTCAAACAACCTCTTGCATTTAATTTACTTGCATACCCCCACAGAAAGTACATTTGTAAATTATGCAATTATACTTACTTTAGCCATGTAACTTAAATTCGATAAAATCAATTCTTGATTACCCCAGAAATTACCCCTCGTAAGCTTTTTGTTAAATTACAAGCAGGCATGCTCTTATTATCGTATTGTTAGAAACATCACGCTTGAATGGATGGACCAATTATTAAAAAAGAATTAGCATTATTTTTTTAGTTTTGATAGTTGTTGTCAGAAGAAGGTTCTTATGAAGAGAAACGGCGGGATGATTCAAGGAAAATGGAAAGAACAATGCTGCAATCCACACTTGTGTTAGTGAGAGTAGCTGTTATTTTCAAGTAACACGAAGTTCGCCATGCCAGCTAGTCCCGACATAGTCGCGTTCTCTGTCCCTTTGGCTCTTTGTATGCTTAAATCTTTAAAACTACGCAACGGATTTTGATGTGGTTTTTTAATAGATAAATGTTTAAAGAGGAAAGTTTACATGTAAGGTATATCCGTGCGAAGCAGGGGTGGGCCGCTAGTTAAATACATAAAAAACGAAAAAGTTTATATCTTTTCACAAGTTTGAAACAGGCGTCAGAAGCAAAGAGTGTTTTTCTTAATATTGTAGGAAAACGTATTGAACGGGCGTTGAAGAAAGCTGCATCCGGGACAGCCGTTTCAATTCGTTTTACTGAACGTTTATACTATTCGTGTTTTTTAGAAAGTTGGCAAACGATCTGACAGTGTAGCTTCGTGAGGTTTTATCGGAATTCATTTTATTTGCAAATATAAAGGTTTTGGTTTAGAAATGTGATTTAGATCTCCGTTATTCATATATAGATCAATGTTTTTGCAATTGGTTTTGTCTTACAACTCTCCGAAAGGTAGCCGCTTGAATATATATTATACTGCAAATTGGGGCCCGAATGCCTAAAGTTAATTATGGGCTATTCAAACCAACATAACCTATGTCTAATGAACGTACAAGTAAAATGCCAATAAAGTAATAGACTTACCTATGACAGTAAGGTTCACTCTTGAATTCCTAGTTTGTGCTTGTTTAAAGTCCACTCTACACCTGTATATTCCTTGGTCTGTCGATCTCACTCTATCTACGCCAAGCTCTGCAGGTCTCCTCTCTGGCAGGAAGTATGCTCTTGATGCAAAAACACTCTCGTCCGACCACCGCTCAGCCACTCCAAAGTCTTTTTCTCTTGCATCTACACTGTTAATTGAAATACATATTAATAATTTAGTCGTAAGAGGCCAGTTTATTTCTTTGTCACTAAAACCGACTTGACTATAAATCTTTTGAACCTTGTTTTGAACCAGAACCTTCGATTTACTTAATCCTGTAGTTATAACGTAAGTGACTGCATTTGTCGAGTTCTGTTATGGAAGAAAAACTAGTTGGGAAATATATTCATGCATGAGGTTTGAAATTTCAGCTTCACATTGGCAATACATCACACTCTTGCGTGTCTATACTTTTTATTACTTTCTATTCAAAGCTCCACTTAACTTGAACTGATAAAGTCAATATCTTTTGATACATTTGAGTCACAATTTATATTAAATTCTAAACTAAATTAAATACTTCCTTTGTATTATTAATATGTACTACACATGATTGATTCTAATAAAATGTTGAAATATTTTCATCATATTTCGACTTTTCTGAGACATTTCTGAGATTATCACATTTAAATATACATGAAAAAATTTTAGCTGTGTGAAATAAGTAAAGAGAGATACACGTGCAACTCGTTATGTTAGTGCTAAACGAAAGCAAGAGTATATATAGTATTTCATTCAAAAATTACATCAATATTGTAATTTACGGAGACAAGCGTTTCGTGGTAAAATACGGGTTAAGCGTCGAGGACATCCAGACGTGTCAAACCTTTGATTTGTGACACTAGGTGGTAGCCTCATTCCGTTTTTAGTGCACATGAGTTAGCTTACATTATTACCTGCATATATTTATTCTTAACTTCCATGTCGAGTCTATAAATTACCTTTTAGCCTAATTTTATGTTTATAAGTCCAACACTTTACAGGTTTCAAAATTAATGAGTGAATATTTATTTCCTAATGCACAACATATGAATAAGAACACAGAAGAATCTTTATAGGAATTTGCGTAAATACCGCAAGTTTATCTTTAAATTTATAATAGAAATATTTTCCATTTTTAAAGTGAATCAAAATATTTTGACTAGTCCTGATTTGAACTCAAAGTTCAAAGGCCATTTTTCTCTTCGCGTCTGTAACATACTATACAGAAACAATCACTTTGTGAATCAAAATAAAGCGCTATTTGCATTACTTTCAATATATTCTAGATTTTATTGAAATATAACCTAAAAATTCAAGTGAATAAATGTTGAAAATTGAAACCTGGCTTCCGCTAAATCCCTTTAAGCCGCTATAAAATATAACATTCGGATATCGACTAATTTTTATAGCAAAAAATACATGAAATATGAGATAGAATAATTTTATGAGCTGAAACCTAAATTAAGATTTTATTTTCAGGTGTCCAAGTTTGCAGGTGAGATATGGCGATGTTTTGGAGATGATTTGATATACCGTACCGTGCTTACGGTACCATGTTTGCGGTTACGATCATTACGAAATATACTGAGATGATGATGGTGATTTAGCAGAAATGCAGGGGAAAAATACAGTGAGATCGATAATGTATGATTTGACACTATATAAAGCTGGCTCTACACGGTGCGCTGACAGTAAAGTTCTGACTCTATTGGCAATACCTCGGATCATTCCGCACACTTTGAATAGCTTATTTGCTATGTAGCATAAACGTGTCTCCGACTATACTCATATTATATAAAGAGCTACATTGCGCGCGATGTCGTATCATCAGAGCCTTTACCATGAGTTGGTATCGATTACGTTCGATAAGTTACGTATCAAAATCTGACACTATTGGTCTAAAAATGTGTTCCCTTACGGCCAATGTTAATATTGTTTCTCTAAAGATGGATTTCACGCAATCTAGATAGCTGCTTATCCGCCGGCCTATCGTAGGTATAAGATAATTAGGTATAATTGCCATAATTATCCTGTCCACAGATATGTTATTGGCAAGCGACAACATAAAAACGGATCAAAATATAAATCTTGGACAGCAAGTTTTGGATTAGGATTGATTATTAATATTGGCCGTAAGATACCACTAGAAGAACTGTTTAAAGTTTTCATACAAATAGTAAACAGAGACGGTAGTGAGCATAATAAACTCGAGGAGCCGTAAAACCATTGTAAGGACTCAGGCTGATAACCAGTTTTCAACAATCGGAGCGCATTATTACAAACATATTACCACCTAGGAAAACATATAATGGCAAATACATGTATATTTTTATGGTATGAGACAAACGATATAAATAACGTGTTCAAAAAATGTAAATTGATATTTCTTTGATGTTGATTATCTTTCATTAACCTCAAAGTTTAACACCTGCTTTACCCCTTAAAGTTACAAGTTCATTAACGTAATTGTCATAATGACGATTTCGGAAACTGTCATTATGGGAGCAGGATTAAATACTTTAATTAAAGTACTTATTGCGGCAATGTATGACTTTAAATAGCATCATTTAGACTTTGCTTCATTGTCAATTGTTCAATGTATGACTTTAAATAGCATCATTTAGACTTTGCTTCATTGTCATAAATAAATCAATCTGGATTGCGGTAAATTTAGCAACAGGATTCACATATTGCGTTATCATCATTACTACACATGCATCATTGCGCCGAGTTCCTTGCTGAATAGGCAGAGGGTATCGAGTGCCAATTGTCACGATACTTGCATACCTGCCTATCTTCCTTCGCATTCATCACTATTTTCATACAAACACCCCGGTCTAAGAGACTCTTGACATCTCTTTCAGAAAAATATCGACAACGGACCGATGACAACAGCATTTTAAAAAGACTTTCATTTTGTCATCTATAGGAATTCCCTCTAAACTAACCTCTTAATTTAGGTATTTTGTAATATTAAAAAGCGATCAGTCAAAGCAAAGTCACAGTTATTATTTCATATTACGTATCCAAAATTTTTGAACTATTAAGATAAAGTTACCTGAAATTACCATTAGAATAATAATAATACACTACTTTAAAAAATTACAACTTTTCCAGACAGATTCCGAAACACTTTTCAATTTTAATTTACGATTTTTTTCTTAATTCAGATTTCACATTCACAGCTTTTTATTATGAGTTCGGTTTAGAAGTTTAAACTCGTGTCAAACTGCTGGTACGAAGAAAAACATCGTCATTTAAAATTAATTGACGTTTCGGAAATAGGCTGATAGTCCTGTTTAAGAGACATATTTAACCATACCTAAATCACACTCATTACTAAGTTCTCTTAAACGACTAAGGGCACCCTTGATCATCTTCGTAGACACTACTTTCCTTAGCGTATTCACCGTGGAGAATTATCCAAGGAGTTGATGGATGAATATTGAGTTTTAGTCAGAAATTAGGGTACAAACTCCTAATTTCAGGTCCACTATCTTGAAACGTGGCACTCATTTATTATAAGATTATGTGCAAGTTGAAACCAATTACTAGTCACTGTTTTTCCCAAACATTACAACTAAGAAATATTCAAGGAAAGAGCTTATTCATTCATTAAAGACGCCAACGCAATTGTGAGACCTCTAATGTAACAGCTGTTCGTGAGCGCTAGAAATCACTTATCACTTCTGTTTTTTCCACTTTACCCATTTGATTTTTGCTTCTCGCTCAACAAATTATCCCACAGATTAGAAAATATTAAACAAAATAATATTCCAAGAGTATTTGCATACAAAATACAGACGAAATGAATGAATGTTCTTGAAGTAAAAAAAATAAAAGGCAGTAAAGTATTAATACTATCAGAACAAGCTTTTGCACAGCACTCTTCAAGTTAATAATAATTGCAAATATGTACCTGTATATAGGTGTGCCTAGATCTTCTCTATACCAAAGCACTAGTAGCACTGCATCGTCTTCGTCCTGTGAGACGATGTCACACGGCAGGTATGCTGGCTCCCCGGCAATCGCCACCACATGTGTCATTGGTGCTGTAAAGAAAAAAACATATTTAGTTTCTTTTTAGTTTTTGGCATTGGCGTGAACATCTGCCATCATTAAAATTTAATTTATTTGCACCAAGTTATTATACTGTTTTGCAAAACCAGGATGAAATTCTTCAGAATATTTAAATCAAGTCATACAAAATTAGTCATAAGTCTTCATAATCCGTCATGCAAGGGTCTCGAGTAAGATTTGGCGGCATCGGGAAATACCCATAACGCCACCGCCATAACGTCATGACGTGTTCCGGTTCGGAGGGTAAGGTAGCCGGTAAACTTACTTCTGCTCGAGGCCTAACACCCTTACCTCAGGTTGGCAACGCACCATTACCATCTTTGGTGTCTCTAGGCGGCGTGAATTTCTTACCATCAGGAAATCCGTCTACTTGTTTGCCTTCCTATAACATAAAAAAAAATCATATGGTACACTAATTCCTTTATTGATCATGAAGGAAACTTTTTTGCACTTCAATTTAACAAAATACAACCAAAATAACACAAAAACTGCGTTGACATATTCTTTTGATCATGCCCAACCTTTTATTGGATTAAAAATAAATTTTCTAGAAAATTGATAAGTCCTTAGTTTATTTGTAAGCTTAAAGCAGCCTAACGTTCAAGCGGTAAAAAGCTACAAAGAATAGTGATGCAACAATATTATCTAGCCTATTTATACCAATGTTATGAAACTGAAGAGTTTGTTTGTTTGATTGAACGCGCCAAACTCAGAAACTGCTGGCCCGTTTTGGAAAGTTCTTCCAATGTTAGATAGTTTATTTATCGAACCCTATATATTTATGCTATACTAAAACCAATAGAAGCGGAGCACCAATGAAGAGTGTTTCAAATTCGAAGGATTTTTTATGTTTTGAGAGCTTCCGCTGTTTTGTGCTCCGTAAAAGAATATCGTCTGTTTCAAACTATCGTTAATTTTAAGATGAATCATTCAATACTAATTAGCCAGAATCGATTTTCGGCAAATAGAGAAAAGAAACGAATTTATTAACAGACAACAATTCTAAAAAAACATATCTTCGGTTTTAGAAACGTCCAAATTACACTATTCTAAAAGTATCTTCACGCCCATATCCCCGAAGAGATAGGCAGAGGCACAACCAGGGCACCCATGACTAGCCGAAGATACTAAGTCCCACAATGTGATAGGTGGCAAGCCTATCGCCAACCGGGCACATATCAATATCCCGAGCCATATTTTTTGTTAGAAAATTGGAAAAACTTAATTTTTTTTTGTTGCCTGACCGGGGATTCAAACCCGGGCCCTCATATAGTCAAGTCCAACAACCGAACCGCTAGACCACAGAGGCGATCTACTACTCTACATTTTTGTAATTATACATTCAAACTAAATGAATACTAAAAGGTCAAATATTTTATATGGTACCTCGTTATAGGTACTTTAGATAATTGGAAAAAACAGAACGATTACATAATTCTAAAATCCCTAAAATTGTGATCTCGCAATTTTCATTGCACTTGACATAAACAGCCGACAAAAACGTTTAGTGAAATAAAAGAGTAATTTTTCCTATTTTTCCTTTAAAAAATTTTTATGTTGCTTTGAACCAATCAGAATTTGATTTGAGAGAATTTGATGCGAAAGCAGGTTAAGTGGGACAAATCATATGTTGACAGAGTATGGTGGTACGGATCAACTGCCTCACTTATTCGACTGGATCAAATTTGGAACACGGTTCCAAATTTGATGGCAAAGATAGGTATGGTAACTGGCGGAGTTTCACAAAAGGATTATTATCTAGGGCCTAGGCCACAGGAAGTGACGTACTTTTATCATCGATGAAACCACGGTACTCTGTAATCGTCGGGAGAACCGAGAGGAAAATCCCCTAGCTTCACTTTCAGCTGTTTTACTCATACTATTTTTAACTTTGATGAACTAGGATAAAAAAAAAGCCAATTGGTCGAGCCATTATCGAGTTTTACGATAAATAATAATTAAACTTGTTTGCTCTGTATTACATAAAATATTCAAATACGGATTTTTTTAATTTATACTTTACATTAATTGAAAAGTATTTTCAATTTTTCGGTTTGTTCCTTTAAATTGTATCTAAAGGATCTATCCACTATTAAAATTTATTTTAAGCTCTCACACAGCGCAGTGCTCAGAAAAACAAGCCAAGCGGAAAAGTGAAGCGTCCGTTGGAAACGGATTTCCGTTCCTTACTGTCCGTTTATTCGTGCCCGGATAGATTTAGAGAATTTAGTGGAAAGCATCGCAGGTATCTCTCGTCGTGATCGGATTGATTTATGCACCTTGTGTAATTAAATAAGCATAGTGCGCATTTTCTGAAGCTAATTCTGAATTGTCCGTGTATTCACTACAAATTCAGTTACATAAAATGTAAGTTGAATTTATATGTAATTCAATGTAATGTTACTTTAGTTTTCAATTTTGTTTTTCAATAATTTCTGCGGCAAGTTGAGTTAGGTTAAAATTCAATGTTAAATAAATAAATATTATTTTGTTTTAAATTTTAATTTACAATCAAAATGATTAAACTATTGAATTCATTTGTTGTTATGTATGACAAGATAATATGTAGGTGTTCTCAAAGTGTTGTGGGGTTGAATAAGGTTTAAATTCAATTTTTTTATCTTTATCTGATATCGTTTTTTATCTTTCAAATATTCGTTTTTTTTTTAAATAAGTATTCCTGGACAAATCGCACTAATTGCATCTAACCCAAAAGTAAGCAAATTATTGTGCTTGTGCTCTCAGTGTAAGGTAACGATTCTAATACATAGAAATAATTAAATGGATACCTACCATAATAAATTTAATATACTCACTGGGGACACAAAAACTGGGAAATGCAGACATAATTATTCATCGCACAAATGCCTGCCTAAGTCGAGAATCGAACTCAAGCCTTGCGGTTAGGAATGTACGCTAGTCACTCAACCAACGAGGCATTTTTATATGCCCATTATTTTTTAATTTAAGATTATTTAATTTGTCCTATGTTTTAATTATACAATTATGTTTAGCCTCTATAATTAAACATACTTTATTTTAATTTTAATATTGTTTTCTAACATAATATTTATTAAATATCATTACAGGAATAATACATATTAACATGATATGATTTTAATGTTTAATAAAACGAACATAATGTTTGTGTTATGTGTCACGTAAGTTAATGACACTAATGCATTAAATCGGTTTTATTGTACCAAAAATGCATTAAACCGACTTCAAATATTTCATCGCCACGTATGTTTATGAAATATTTGAAGTCGGTGTTATTATGGTTTTAAGGTTGTCCTACATAAATTTTATGAATACAATTTTAGAGTTTTTAGTGTTTTGCGAAATAATGTATACATGTTCATGTATATGGGTTGATTTGATTTCAATAAATTTTTGCTTTATTATATAGATATATAAAACGGGACCTTCTTGAAATCATGGCCAACCTTTCCGAAAAATAACCATTCAAATGATTCTTTCTTGGCCGTTGCTATAATTGGTAACTTCCTCCTTTATAAATTATTCTAAGAAAACGAGTTTTATACGTTGAAAATTAATTTAGCATCAAACGTATATATCAAAAAGGAAAAGGGAGACATGCTTTAAAAAAAAGAGTAGATGCGGTGAACTGGTAAATGGTTAATATTAGGTGTAGAAGGTTAGAAGTGATATCACTCTACAGAGTAAACCAAATTTCCGATACCGCAAGCGCAGACTGAAATATCATGTGCAAAATAAACAAGCTTCCATGGATATAGCTGAACGGAGTTTCGGAAATTAATACCATTTGTGCGAAGTGTAATGGCTCCATGATTCAATAGCATCTTCATTTCATAAAACCGATGTATGTTACCAACTTCAATTATAGATACATCTACACAAATATTTTGAACGCGAAACTCTGTCTTCCTGTCTGTATCTTTACGACTGTATCCTTAACGAGGTAGGCAACGGTACAACCAGGGCACCCACGACTACCCGAAGACACCAAGTGCCATAATGTGATAATTTATAAATCTAACGCTAACTGGCAATGTAATTTTTATTGGAAAACTAGCTGTCCCGGCGAACTTCGTTCCACCCGTTCAGTTTGTATGGGAAAAAGTAAAATGTTGTTTTTCTTACTTTTTCTTATCTTTTAAACCTTCCCTGGACTTGAAAAAATAATTCAAAACCAAAACTAGCGAAATCGGTTCAGCTGTTCTCGAGTTTTAGCGAGACTAACGAACAGCAATTGATATATAGATTGAAAAAACATAATTCCTTTCAATCGATCACAAGACCTCATGAAGTCAGCATCAGTCAATATCTATCTGTATATTAAGCTTTCTGAGCTTAACCTAATCTGATATACATTAGATACCAGCTTTGTAGAAATGGTAAAATTTTTACACAAGCTTTCCTCCCCATTTATAGACCTGCGGGGGTTGATATTTGAAACACGTGTTGCCTGCATATAAAAGATATAAACAAAAGTATTACAAAATAAGTTCAAATAACTGTACTATCGCTCAAAGCAAACTCTGCCAGACGTCTGGGAAAGACCGCAAATTTAAGAGTTACGAAAAAAAATAAAGGTAAATATAAAACGACCCTGTACATAATAAATTTGAGAAAAATATAATAAATATAATTTAAACATAATATATCTTAATGATTAATTAGCGGCCTGTTCTGCCACACAGGTAGACACATTCAATATTATTCTATTATATAAAAAAACTACATCAAAATCCCTGGTGTAGTTTTAAAGATCTAAGCGGACTCGGTAACGGCAGAGCAGTGAGTGCGAAAAATCCCCGGACGGACTTAGGCTACCACCTGACGAACCTGGCCGTGGACAACTGCCGACCGTAGAGCCTAAAAACGAAAGTCTTCGACCAATGTGTGTTACCGGTGATGACATATGGAACTGAGAGTTGACCGTTAAATATGTGCCTCCTAAATAAGTTCAAAACCGCTCATCGTGCTACGGAAAGAGCTATGCGCGGTGTTTCTCTGCGAGATATGATCCGTAATTCGGTGGTCCGTAAGAAAAAGAGAGTAAACGACATAGTCCAGAGGGTAAGCAGGTTGAAGTGGCAATGGGCAGGCCACATTACTCGCAGAACCGACAACCGATGGGGAGGAAAGGTTCTTGAGTGACGGCCCTGCACCGGAGGACGTAGTGTTGGTCGACCTTCCATACGGTGGACTGATTATCTGGTCAAAGTCGCGGGGAGTCGCTAGTTACAAGCGGCTGGTGACCGTGACTTGTGGCGCTCTTTGAGGGAGGCCTATGTCCAGCAGTGTACGTCCTCTGGCTGATGATGATGATGATGAAGTATTTTAATAATAGTCTAAAAAAATGTATGACTTACATTAAGTAAGTTTAGCTTTGTGTGTCTACTAGGATATACCAAAACTTTCCACCAGACACGTATAAACTCATTAAAATTTTAATATAAGGATAAGCATTGGTAGGCGTTAAATAAGAGCTATTGAAACATCTTCATAACTCATCAAGTGCCAATTAGTGTTAAACACTCGATAATTTTACGATAACGATACTTATTATACTGATATTAGAGTACTAGCTGACCCAGCAAACTTCGAATTGCTTGACATTAATGCTTCGACAGTAGCGCAGTCTGTCGGATCCGATGTGAAACATTCCAAAATCAACAACGACTTATTAAAAAATTAATTACAAAAACCATTTTCCAGGAGACCAAATTGTGAATCTAATCCCCTTGAACACGCACAAAAACTTTCATCAACATCGGTCCAGCCGAATTCGGTTCAATTGGTAAAAACTATCGCGGATATTCTGAAGTGTTTATTCTGAAATGATTAATAAAGTGTTTTCTGGAGGACTTTCACTTATACACGGGTATTATATCAAGTAGTAGCTTAAGCATTTCTTTATTGTTAATTACTTTTCAATTAGCAGTTTATTCGTTAGTTCATCAACAATAATTTTTAGAGTGAAAACTTCTTTAGCGGCGTTGCGCACTTTTTTTGGAATGTCTTAATACTTCTAAACTCGCGTCAGGACACCTGACCTTTTTTTTTGGGATGTCTAAATACTTCTAAACTCGCGTCAGGATACGTGATCTGATCAAAAATTCGTAAAACGGCGCAGGGCGCTTGCGCGAATATTCGTGTTGTCATGTTTGTGTACGATAGCGCAGTAAATGAATATTGTATTCTACTACGTAAATGATAGTAGTTTCATACTGATAATTAAAGCAATTCGTGCAAAATTATTCCCTAACCATTCCAGAATATCAAAAATGCACAACGTTAATATTCAAGTTTTCACTTCTGTCGGCACTACCGTAGTACAACCCGTCATTTTTTTTATAAATTTTCATCCCGCATTACAGTTAAATTTTTAAAAAACAAAAAGTAGTAGTAGTATATCATCTGAAAATCACCAAAATCGGACCAGCAGAGTTTTTACTTGAAAGTGTGACTGATAGATAATACAGGCAGCTCATAAAAGGCGAGTATAGGCTTACCGTTACTAACACCGCGACAAGGTGGTAGAGTTTCGCAGTGACGCTCGGATTGGTAAAACCACCGTTATTATTCCTGTCGTCATATCATTTTTTACCATAAGGATATCCGTCAGCTTGAGTGCGTTCCAAGATCATAAATAAAACCTTGGAAAAATTACAGAAATTGAACCTATCCCCAAAACAAGCAAATTATGTCCCTATGTTATGGGTGCTAGTCAACGATACAAAAACATAGGAATGCTTGTCAAGATACCAGAATAAATTTAATGTACACCTAGATCCCGAAATTCAGATATCATCACTAAAATGTCTGTCCACTTAGGAAGGTTAGTTGGAGTTAGTTACTTACGCTAACCTCTCAACCAACGAGGAAGTCAACATTATACATTCCTTGTATTGTAACGCGTTCTCTGTGTCTGAGCAGGCTTCCAGGTAGCTATTAAAAGGCGAGCGTAGGTAATCGGTTAATTAACAATAAGAGAACTAGCCGAAGAGTTCTTTACAATAACTTGTAATTTAATCTATCCCTCGTTTACTTTTGCCGCCACATTAAGTGTCATATTCCATAAAGGAAGGGTACAACTTACTTTTCGAGCACAGGCTATCGACGTATAGCACTGCTATTTAAATTATGCGCTTCGGCTTTACACTTTTTACTCTTTTTACACATAAACTTTAATTTTTAAATTGGCTGACCTAATCTAAATTTGAAATTAATATAATCATTTATTTATTATGTAATAACAACTCTATATAGACATATATTTAAAATACATTCGGAATTCCGAAGCTTGACGAATATAGCCGAAGCGCACAATTTTTTTTATGACATTGGAAGGCAAACAAGCAGACGGATTTCCTGATGTTAAGAAATTTACGCCACCTAGAGACACCAAGGTGGTAATGGTGCGTTGCCAACCTGAGGCCGGGATGTAAGGCCTCGAGCAGTAAGTTTACCGGCTACCTTACCCTCCGAACTGGAACATGTCATAACGTTATTGCAGCAGGAATAGGTAAGGCGGTGATACCAATCCGGGCGAGTCGCTGCTAAACTCTAACACCTAGTCAGATGTCACGGTGTTAGTGTCGGTGAGCCTATGCTCGCCTTTTACGATCTGCTTGGCAAGAAAGGCAGATGGACTATTCTACAAAGGAGACCGGACCAATACGGGTAAAAATAGTACTACTATATTTATAATACCTAAGGTGACCTAAAAACGCGGTTCTATCTTAACATCAGGAGAGCCGCTGCTTTTTCGCTATCTTAGCATATAAAAAGAATAATAAACAATGGATAGTTACAAGCAGCTTAGAAGTAAATAACATGAAAGTACAAAGCTCAAGCTTATCTCTAATAAAAGAGACTTCTGACAGTGAATCCTTTGAAGGAAAATATAAGTGACATTAGGTAGACCTCGTGTACAGATTAGGAAATTTCACACTAAAACCAGTTAAAAAAACCGGGAAAGCTGAAAACCAGTGTTGGGGTGGATTGGGCCTCAGCAATAGCTGAGCTTTTCCTTCGCAGAGTCATGTTATCACACTCTGTTTTTTATGATATCACTTTTTTATCTAATGTAAAATGTATTTTATGTAATTAAACTATGTTTCTCAAGTCGCTTATGTTTAGTTAGGTAAGATTTCTAGTCGTTTTTTTTATTAATGGTGTGTATTGTGTGTAAAATTTAGTCTGTCAATAAATGTTTCCTTTCTTTCCTTTAAATAGTACCATATACAATAATCTTACCCATATTTTTAAATTGATCTTTTGATTGCGACAATTAAAAATATGTCTTCAAACACGTATCCCCGACGAGGTAGGCAAAGATACAACCCATCACCTTTTTTTTAACGTATGTAAATTCTCCCGGATACCCACCGCTCTCGGGGGAGAGCAGCGGGTTATGTCGCTACCTGTCACCTGCCGCGAGCGTATGTAATCCCGGGCAACAATGTTTTAATTAGAAAATCGAAAACATATTTAATTAATGAGAGTTCAAGACCAAAATCTAAGTACTAGAACAAAGATTCAATAGTTTGATTGCCTCTGTGGACGAGTGGCTAGCATACACGCCTAGCAACACCGACCAACCACGAGGCTCGGGTTCGATTCCCAACGGTGGTAGGCAATTGTGTGATGAACATTTAGATGTCTGCATTTCTAATTCTGGTTCTGGTTTCATTTATTTAAGTATTTATATGTATGAGAATCGTTGACTAACATCCACAACACAAGTATATAATTTGTTTACTTTATACAATTAATTTAATTATTTTTTTTTATATTCGTTTAATGATTAGTTATTAATCCTTAAACAATGTATATCACAATCAAAAATGTATATTCATTTGGCCTTTTCTACCCTAAACTGACAATGTTTCCAAGCCTAACTAGTAAAGGGAAAAAACGGCAAAACCAACTTCCCGCCAACCAGGACTAAAACTTATATTATCTCAAATAACTGTACATTCAAATCTTCCAACGTTCGTATGCAGTTTATTACGACCACAGTTATAGACCTACATCATTTTATATTAATAGTTTTAAAATAACTCTGCATTTGGAGGATAGTTAACAAAACTAATTAGACTTCCACTAACATGGAATGTGTTCGGAATTCGGTACGATAGATAAAATTTATCAGAAATATTCTGATGTTCATTTAAATTTCTTACACTAAAAAAATTATTTTCTAGTTATATAATTTATAAAAACATTTAATTTTTTTCGCTTTTAATGAAAAACGACCTCATGTAATTGATCACAAAATGGAAATATTTGTTAATTTTATTTTTTATGTTAATGCCCATCCTAACAACAAAGCTCTGTAAAGTGCCAACAATGAATAGTATAAATTGTTGAAAGTTAGAAGTTACAAAATTTCCTTTAATCTGTATAGATTTTATCTTTGTAGTGAATAAATTTCTAACACAGATAATGAGTCTAAAGGCAAAAGCTAAGTGATACTTGAATAATATAATATCCCTCTTGTGAAATTACTCTGGCTCTTTGTACCTAAATAACGAACTTCCTCAGTGAACGACCGATTCTAGTTGCTCGACTGATCTCTTATTAATTAACGCCGGTCGGTGTTCCTCAGGGATCGATTCTTTTGCCTTCTTAATTTTTAATATATATTAATGACGATAGTACAATTTAGTTTTAGTTATCAATAATATCGGTTTCATAATACCTATTAGAAATATATTAATAAGGAACATAACGTATACAATAATACTTATAGGCCACGATTGTCTTTTGCCATTAAGAGAGCTACGTGCTTGTTCTCTGTAGTCTGAGGAAGTTGTAAAAACCTCGCGGATAGCAACAAAAGCTTGCTCTCTATATTAACTCATAAAAAATAATCCATATATTCATATTTAATATCAAGTATAAGTATACACTTTTTATCTTTGTGGCTAAAAATATTCCCGAAGGTAAATTAACAATAACACTAATGGCGACCTTTCTCTCAAAAAATCAGAATGTTGATTCATTACCAGTCTTTACAAGATTGACATTGTCAAAGGAGTCTCCTTTTAAGTACATCAAGGGTGCTTGTATTAGAAGAAGTCGCTCTTCCGTTTATTCTTTGAACAATAAAAACAGGTAATATTTATTAAGGTAAGTAGGTACACATCAAGATTCCATCCTTCTTATTTTTATTTTGATAAAATCATTTCAAAAAAAAGATTCGTAACACCTGTCACATTAAATTTGTGATCAATGTAAGCTGTATCTGAATATGTATCTAAATCTAAATGTAAGTAAATATGTATCTAAAATAAGAGGGTAATTTTGTTAATATTCATACTTGCTTTACTTAAATTATCACAAATCTTATTTTACGACAAGTCGTAAAGTCGTTAACCTAAACTTTCACGAATTGTATCAAGTGCAATTCGTAAAATTTTAGGTTTAAACAAAAAAATAGGATGTTTAAATTGGGTGCATAAACGTATTCACGTAGAGTAATAAATTTTCAGATAGTGCCTATGCCGACAAATGGATAATTTGTTTTAAAAGAAAAGAAAAAAAGAGGTCGTAGTTTCTGGTTTAAACGTATGTAGTTTACGGTACGTGCAAGTAAGTACGTAGGTACGGTAGATAGGGATAAATTAATTTATGTTCTTAAAATTGTATTAATAAATAATCATGTAATCAATACTATAAACAGTGTTTAAATAGCAAGAAAATAATTAAAATAAATAATTTAATAGATAACTACTATATATTTGCACACCATAAGTTGGAAGAATATGTAGAAACGCCTAAATAATTTGGTAACATCTTTGTAACACTCATATTCGGCAATTAAATATTTTTTCTTCTCTTATAGTGATTAGTAACAAGGTTACAGGAAAAAGCGTTTTGGGCTACCAATACATCCCTGTCTTTTTCAAGTTTGGAAAAATCGGATATTGATAGGTAGCTGTTTGCCGAAAAATACTTGCGTTTGACCACAGATAAACAGATAACAGAAAAGTTTGGTTTCCCTCTTTTTCAAAACTCCTTTAGGAATGCTCTAATAAATAATAATGTGAGTGTGTGCATAAAAATATCACCTATTTGCTCATTTAATCTAAAAGTAACATTTTGCAAAGCAAGGGAAAACATCCCAATACCCTTCTCCTTTGATACCAAAAGTCACATTTGTAAGTTCATTAAATGCAAACTCGAAAATATAATGATGTCATTAAAATATTTTAATTTAACGCGTGAATACCAGGAAATAATAGGCAACAACTCTAGCGTAAATTATAAAAAAATGCAACCTAGCCACAGCTGCCCCAAATGAGCGAAATATTATGATTACATTATTTTTAATATATATATGTGCTATGTACCAGTACAGTAACAACCTTTTAGAATATGTGTTATGTATAAACTAAATAAAGACTTTTTAATCACCATCCAAATTTTAATATGTTGATCTTAAGTGAAAATAATTAACCTGCCTGCGCTGCCAACCTGAGGCCAAAATGGTAGGCCTCGAGCAAAAGTAAGTTTACCGGCTACCTTACCCTCCGGACCGGAACACGTCAAAGGTGATCACTGATGTTATGCCGACTGGAATAGATAAGACGATAGTACCAATCCGTGCGAGTTGCTGCAAAACTCTACCACCTAGTAGGATATCACGATGTTAGTGACGGTAAGTCTATGCTCGCCTTTTACAAGCTGTCTGGCAGGAAGGCAGATGGTTTATTCTAAAGAGGAGCCCGGGCCAACAAGGGGAAAATTAAAATACAACCATTATTTTCTACTACTTAATCACATGACTAAATTTTAAATTTTAATGGTAAAACACAAATAACAAAGCAAATGCTAGGAACAAATCCAGCTTACGTTCTCGAAGCGCATGAAGATAGCTGTGAGACATAACTTGAATAATTAAAAGGCTTCATCTATTTATTCAGTTCCTCTAGCGCATTCGGTGTTGCAATTGTCCCCATTCGACAACGAAATGCCTGAGAGCTCTTGGAAGCGTTTGGCTCAGTACTGAATTTTTAGTTACAGTGAAGAGTTTTTAGCATTGAAGGATTTTTATAACCGATTCTCGCCGGAATAACTGATTCCTCTTTGACCTTTTAGGTGTTCACGTTAAAACTGCTTTGTCAACGGACTAAAAAGGTTCTAAATTTGACTGCATGTTTTTAGTGTTCAGTATTTAAAGGGTGAAAACGGACCCTATTACTAAGCTTCCGCTGTCTGTTTCTAGGCTGTATCTCAAAAACCGTGGTAGCTAAAAAGCTGAAATTTTTAGAAATGATGTATTTCCGTTGTCGCTATAGCAATAAATACTAAAAATACTAAAAATAAAAAAAAATATGTAAAGGGGTCTACAATAAACGTGTTTTTTCGTATTATTTTGCTCAATATTAAAAACGGTAAAAGGTATGCGCTTCAAATTTTCAAAGAATATTTACTGGTATTTACAAATGTAGTTAAAATTTATTGATTGATCAATACAGAACAGTAAAATATGCTAAAACTAAAAAAGCATAACAACCCTATTACTGCAATGTGTGACGATAAGTATTTTATCAATATTTGTACTGTGATTTTAGCAATGCAAATCGTTAGTCTGAAAAATAGTATAGTACGTACTACTATTTAAATTATGCGCTTCGGCTTGATACTTTTTACCTAGTCCTAATCTAAATTTAAGCGTAATGATTAATTATGTGTAATAAAAACTATAGATTTGTTTAAACACTTTTGGATTTCCGAAGCTTCACGAATACAGCCGAAGCGCATAATTTAAATAGTACTTACTACTGTAACTTCATTATATTGTTTAACAAAATGTAACATGGCCGTGTATATATATATATAAAACGTTCAAACAATTAATTACAAATATCGCCAATTACTCATTAAATTTACTATTTGCACACTCGGGGTTATTTTAAAAGCATCATTTGAAAATACAAGAGGAAAACAAATTGGAAATAAATATTAATGAATTTGTTTTGATTAGCTCGTAGAACATTTAATTTTCTATAATGAAAGACGACTAGAGTCCGAGCTCGGGAATCAAATCAACTTTTCACATTCTTCACCTTGTTGAAGAACTCATGAGTAAGTAAAGAAAAAAAGAAAAGGAAAAGAAAAAATGTTTATTTGCGAAATATGAGAGTTACAAAGATGTTACAAAATTATTGAGGTGTTTCTACATATTCTACCAACTTTTGGCGTGTACATATTTTAATAGATAAGATAATAAGATATAGATAATAATATAAGAAATAACTCACATTCGATGTACCTACGTTTTGCCCCGACACCAAGACCTCCTTTAGAAATCTGTAGTATCTTATAATCGAAGAAGTACAAGTGGTTTAGCGACAGCTCTTAAACAGAACAAAATTAACTTTTCGTTATCGTTTAGAGCTGATCTAGAT
>NJDD01002892.1:360190-391526 GCA_002245505.1 Calephelis nemesis
CCCCCCCCCTCCGTGTTGGTCCGGGCTCCTTTGTAGAATAGACCATCTGCCTTCCTGCCGGGCAGCTCGTAGAAGGCGAGCATAGGCTTATTATCACTAACACCGTGACATCTTACTAGGTGGTAGAGTCTCGCAGCGACTCGCCCGGCTTAGTAACACCGACTTACCTGTTCCTGCCGCCATTATGCCTGCTGTTGACGTATTCCGGTTGGAGGGTAAGGTAGCCGGTAAACTGACTTTTGCTCGATGCCTTACATCCCGGCCTCAGGTTGGCAACGTACCATTACCACCTTTGGTGCCTCTAGGCGACGTGAATTTCTTACCATCAGGAAATCCGACTGCTTGTTTGCCTACCAATATTATAAAAAAATATATATATAAATTGGTTGATGGTTTTTTTTACTCAACAATTTACTAACCAAATTTAAACCTTAATCTAAGAAACAACATGGACGAAATCAGCCTTATATACAATAATTAAAGTAAATTGTTAAATATTGTTTTTACAAAATATCGCAATATTAGTATCTAATTTAAACGTAATTGAAAAAGATCAAGGAAACTCTAAATTATTTTTCTCTTTTGATGATTTTTGATGCAGTGTTCTATACAAAAACTTCTTCGTCTTCTTTGAATTGAATTTGAATTGACATTTTTTATTAAAATTCTACAAATGAAAAGAATTCAGGTTGGATTCTAGTAAAATAATTACTGATCACAAAAGGGCCATAATAATAGTAATAATTCTTCAAATTACTTTATTATGTTTTAGAAGGCACAGTGTACAGAGTGTATGCTAGGACTAAAATAAAAAAAAAACGATCTGACAACTAAGTCTTCTTCTTTCTTTAGGTTTTGGTATTCGCCTTAGCATTTTGGCATTAGTCAAGTAGAAAATCGGAATTCATTCATAATTAGTCATAAGTCGTCAATAAGTCATGTCAGGCTTTTGGGTAAAGCGATGGCGTCATTACTCAAGCTCGTGTAGTGAGATTTGGCGGCAACGATATAATGCACGATATGCTAATTTCTTAGTGATTATTTCATTTGTGCAGTTTCACCGAACAAAACTGTAAAAAATGCCACTAAAATTGACTCACTGCACTAAATATAAACACGAAATTATAAAAAAATATTGACCATGTTTTCTCTCGATGCGATGGCGCCAAAAAATCCAAGAACTAAGTCATTTGCAAAGACTACTCTATTTATTACTCCATTTATTATTATTAAGTAGTGTATTTATTTGGAATTTTTATTCCAGCTTTTGATATTACCCACTTATCTACTCTTGACTTTAAGATACCTATATCTAGTACGTGGTCATACATTGCAAAAACTATGAATTGTTGTTTAGTCAAATTCAGTTTACATACTAGGTTTATTATTGCAGAAAGTTGCTGGTTGACTTCTAAAACATAATTATATCATTTTAAACGTTTTTTTTTTGTAAAAAGAATGTGTCCGTGATACAGATTTTATTTAAGACAGAATGAATGATTTGAGCATTCCTAGTGTTTCTCGGTTCTTGGTCAAATTTTGTATAGAAAGTGGTCTCTTTCCTTTCAAATTTAATAAAATAATTAAGGTCTGGTCTAGTACTAAATTAAGGATCTTGGATCTCAATTTTAAAAGTCCTGGCATTTGCTTGAAGTTTGATTAATTATTCATATCTTAAGAAGAACAAACCCTGTTTAAACGTAAAAAGGCACAGGGTTCTTGTAAAAGGATATTTGCAAAGCTTTCTTGTCTGAAGTGAATTTGTTCAAACGGAAAATAAGTACTAAAGGGATTCCTTTGAAAGGGATCAACACGTTTTGTAACAAAAGGCATTATACGTGTGAGATAGCACAATGTTAGTGACGCGTTACTTATTTCAACAAATATTTTAATTACTGGCGAAATCCTACGGTTTTGCCCACATGGAATTTACAGAGTATCTGATATATATGCTTATTTTTTTTTATAACATTTAAAGGCAAACAAGCAGACGGATTTCCTGATGGTAAGAAATTCCCGCTGCCTAGAGACACCAAAGGTGGCAATGGTGCGCTGCCAACCAGAGGCCGGGGATGTTAGGCCTCGAACAAAAGTAAGTTAACCGGCTACCTTACCCTCCGAACCGGAACACGTCATGACGTTATGGCGGTAGGAATAGGTAAGGCGGTGGTACCAATCCGGGCGAGTCACTGCGAAACTCTACCACCTAGTGTTAATAAAAATAGAGTTAGTGCTTATATTCTAAACTATATACGTCTCTAAATATATGCATTATAATTTAATACGCGATGCCAAAACTTTGGACCCCTTTTTACGAAAATTGAGCGGACGCAGGGGCATAAAATTTGGCACACTTATAGTTTATGTGTAGGAGAAGTGCAAATTGCTAATATTTTGCAAGAATAACGCTTAATAAAAACATTAAATCAATAAATAAAACAATACCCACACTACCATGCATTTGACACACACAAAAAAAATATTGATGATAACGATAAAAGATCACAGGTGGCACACTAAGAAATTTGGAAACAAAGTAGTTGAGAAATAAAGATGGCGTTTTTATCAACAAGATATTAAAATGTATTATGATCGAATTTCGACCAATGGGCGACCACTAGTAGTTATAAAAGCGTAAATCTGACTGTCTTTTTGTCTGACGGTCTGTTAACTTTAAAGGCTAAACCACTTGACCGATTTAAGTAAAATTTGATATGTTTAAATTAAGGAACCAGAGTTCACAGGCTATTTTATTTAAACATATAACCCAAAAGATATTTTAAGAAATCGTATGTTAATACTTTTTTCATTTTCACTACGTAAGTATTCTACGCCGATGAAATCTCTCGTAAACAGATAGTTTAATATATTATACATTTATATTAAATATCCCTGAACAAGTGACAAAAATTGAATTTAACCCAAAGTAAACAAAGTATATCATGCTTGTGTTATGCGTGTTGGTCAACGATACTGATAAATTTAAATACATGAATAGATACCAGAATAAATTTAATAAATACTTAGAAGCGGAAATGCAGACAACGTTCATCACACAAATGCCTGCCCCCGTATTAAATTGAACCCGAGTCTCGTGGTTAGTCGATGGAGTTAGGGACGTATGCTAGCCCCTCGACCAACCAGGCGGTCAATACTTTTTACATTCAAAATGTCAAGATAATAAAATCCACAAATCGAAATAATAAATTTAAGTACCATGTAGTATATTAAAACTGAAAAAAGGAAAAACCGTCCGTTTTTCCTTTTTTCAGTTCACGTCACGCGACACGCGACACACAGACGAAAAAAATTATACAATGTATTTAAAGTTATACTTTAATATTACAAATAAATGTTGCGTATTAAAAGTAATATCAAACAACACACGTTCTATTGAATTTCCTTACACATCACCGTTCCGAATACATCTTTTGTTGAAAAGGAGTTCATATACGTAGTTTTGTCAAGCCATTGTAAAATATCTGTATTGTTTCACCCATAGGAGCTTTTAAAATATATACCCGTACATTCCTTTATCATAATGTTTGACTTTGTTTTCAAAATAAAATAGGATTCTTTGGAATACTTGATATTGTGTTTCAAAAGCTTTATCTAATGCAATTTTCAATAAAATATACAAAGTACATGTAGTCAGTAGTTGGACTTGACTGCATGAGGTCCCAGGTTTGAATCCCCGGTAAAAAAAATGTTGCTCGGGATTGGAAATATGTCCAGTTGACGATAGGCTTGCCACATATCACATTGTGGGACTTAGTGTCTTCGCCTGTTAGTGTTAGTGTTAGTGGCTTCGCACGTTGTCTCTGCCTACTTCTTCGGGGATATAGGCATGAAGATACTTTACTTTTTTTTAGATGTGGTCTTCCGTGTTGGTCCGGGTTCGCTGAATAGACTATAATCATCTGCCTCTCTAGTAAAAGGCTAGCACTAGTTAAAATATAGGTCATCGCTAATAAGACCACCGGTATAAAATAAGCCTTTATTTTGCTAATTCCGCGTAAGCAGTGTAACTGTTGTGGCAAATAATCCTCCAAACGACACAGAGTGTGACAAACCTAACTGAGGTTCCCACCACCCACCTCCGCGACCTGAACACGAATATAGGAAGAGCTCGGGAAACAATATAGATTGTCACGTTCTTCACATGTGATAACCCTACCTAACGTTCCCACCTCCCACCACCGCGACCAGATCACAAATAGAGTCCGAACACGGGAAACAAAATCACTTGTCACGTCCCTCGCAAACTTTGTCGAAGCACTCACCACAGAGAACACCAAATCGCACTCGACGTACGTTTCGCCTCGACACCGAGGCATCCTCGGGAAATCGACTGTACAAGAGTCTTGTGTCGTCGTTTGTACGGTACAGTCCCGAGCTCTTCCTATATTCGTGTTCTGGTCGCGGAGGTGGGTGGTGGGAACGTCAGTTAGACTTGTCACACTCTGTGTCGTTTGGAGGATTATTTGCCACAACAGTTACACTGCTTACGCGGAATTAGCAAAATAAAGGCTTATTTTATATCTGTTACAATGGATTTCCGCAAAGTAACGCCTGATTCAATAAAATAAAAAAGACCACCGGTGTTAGAGTGCTCTGCAGCAACTTGCACGGGTAGGGATCCTACTTATCTATTCCTACCTCCATGATGACTCTGTCATGCTCCAGTGCGGAAGATAGGGTAGCCGGGCACAAAAGGCCTAATATCGCAGACACATGATAGCGACGCACATGTAACATCTTTAGTGTCTATATTCCACGGTTATCTCTAATCATCAGGAGAACCATAATATATTTATTCGTTGAAACATAAAAAAGTCCGTGGACATGTCCACGCACATTCGTTTTTTGAACCTTGTTTTAGAACAACTTAATTTTATTGAACGTTTGAATAGAGAAATATGTTACGCAAGATCAACACTCCCACGAGCCTAGCTATCATAGTTTTTGATAAAATGCGTTTTTTTTAAACCAGTTAGTGGATTTTTCCTACGAGCTGCTTGGTAGAGAGGCAGATGTCAAAAAAATAAGAATCGAACAAATAAACTCGGCCTTTAATAAATATTAATTACTATTTTGACTAATAGTATGAAACAACAACAACAATGTAAAATATAAAACATTGACATAGTTTGCCGATTTTACCACACCTTAATTATTCCACAAAGGTTTATTCTATACAAAGTAATGAGAAATTTCTAGACGCATTTTATAATATGAATAAACTCAAGCTGTTGGAAAGTTAATAAGTCTTGAAAGTACTTAATTATATTCAACATAGTTGCCCAGGTAAGTCGCTTTTGACGGCTTAGAACATCACAAAGACTGTTATTTTAATCTACATTGTATTACTAATATCACGGTCTCTACACTTCAGTTAGTATAAATAAATTAAACTTTGAATGAATTAAATAATCAATGAAAAGAAAACCTATCTGCGTGGTTATTTAAATAATATACAATATGTCTTTTTTTTTAAATTAATACCTACAGCCGAACGGTGCATCCTTACGCGATAGGGCTACACGCCTTTAGTATTTTTTTTATTATAAGTTATAACTACATCTGCCTATTTTTATTTGGTATCGTAAATATAATATTTCTTTAAAACTAATAAAAGTCCTTTATTGCATAATAAATGTTAAATAAATTGCTCAAACAACTCAAGTAAAGCTCAAAAAACACACAATGTAGTCTATAAACAACAGAATCTGTATTTTTTTTCGAATTGGCTAATATGTTGCTAACCGCGAGATTTTACTACTTCACCGGGCTAAATATCATCTGTAATTGCTTTTTGCCATATTAAGTAAATACTTTGACCTATAAACCAAAATGCATTCATATATCGCACGCTTATCTATTCGTTACAGAAAAAACGTTATTACTTCGACCGTTCGTTACAGCGGCGCAACCGCCACCAAGTGTATAACCAGACTCGAGATGCGTATGTGTAAACTCCTTTTCGCCCGTTTGTGTGAAAATAAAATACTATATATTATATTAACGTGCTACCTGATTAATGCTTATATTTCCGAAGTGTGAAAGTTTAATTCAGTGCTTTCTTTAAAAGAGGAATACGTGGAAACCATGGTCTTAGTAAGTTATCCCAATTCAAAGAAAAGGAAAAAAATGCTTCAGTCAAACAACAGTTTCAAAAACCTATTCCACTGGAACAGATCTAGACATTGCAACATATTAGGTATCCAAACGTAACGCAGACAGAAAATAAATGAAACTGGAGTAGTGGAAATTGAATTCTTCTAATGCCTGTTTCGGGTTGATTTTGTTTGAGTTTTAGTGCATGTTTTTATTATTATTTTATTATTTTTTATTATTATTTGTTCATAATAATTATTTCATTGAAGGTTACTAAAATATATGAAAAATGTAAAATATCTACATTTAACAACTTTTTTAAATTTAGAATTTACAATAATTTAATATTAAACATATTCTTTACACTAAATTGTTTCTTAGTTGTAACATGTGCTTTAATCCGGTCATGTGCGTAGACTGTGCGTTTTGAAATCTGTTTCATGTAACTGTTCCGATATACAAGTATACGCCTCACTCCTAGAAGTAATTTATTATCACAGCTACATGTATTATACATATATCACTGTCCGTTGGACAATTGTATATTTAAAGAATGAAAGAGTTTGTTACGATCCAAAAGGAATGTGACGCATCGCAAAAAAGAGTGTGGAAAGCGCCGCTATTTTGAGACCATTTTCACAATTAAATGATTTGTTCAAAATGCTTCAATTTTAATACATATTTGTAACAAAAAATCGTTCTGATTTCAACGAAAGTATGCTTGATTTGTTATCATTTGAACTGAGTTTCCTTAAAATAAAATATATTTGGTGGATTTTTTTTTGCGAATTGGCACTTTCGAAATACCATATTTTATTTTACCTAGAAAAGTTTGGGAATCTGTGCCTGTAGTTTTCAAAGCTATATTTTTTTGGCATCTTCTGTACTACAAACAAGTTGACAAATAACAATGTTATAAAATTAAAAAATGTATATTGGAGATTATAAGATTGAAAATGTTAAGAAGACAAATATGCTTGAATATCACTTTCAATTAAGTATTAAAGTAAGAATTTGAAACATTTTTGAAATTTAGATTTATAAGAAAGAAGATAGGCTTTTTTAACAAGAGTTTATTTAGCCGGATCTTCTGTGTAGATGTCCGCATTCCCATCAGGTGGTAGTTTTTAAATTTAAATAGATGCGTCGCAACAAGCTTTTGAGCAATCAGACACATTCACACTCACACAGACACGTTAAAGTTTTTCTCTTTTTCCGTCCGATGTGTCTCTCACGTTAGATCTTCTCAAAGTATGACTGCGATTTTGATTTGGCAGTAGTTTAATGTCGAGTGCCATTTACATGTTCTATTATAATAAAACACTCTAAATCTTAATTTTACCCCGTGTTGGTCCGGCCTTCTTTGCACAATAGACCATCTGCCTTTCTTGCCAGGCAGCTCGTAAAAGGCGAGCATAGGCTTATCATCACTAACACCGTGACATCTGACTGGGTGGTAGAGTTTCGCAGCGACTCGCCCGGATTGGTACCATCGCCTTACCTATTCCTGCCACCATAACGTCATGACGTGTTCCGGTTCGGAGGGTAAGATAGCCGGTAAACTAACTTTTGCTCGAGGCCTAACATCCCGGCCTCAGGTTTTCAACGCACCATTACCACCTTTGGTGTCTCTAGGCGGCGTGAATTTCTTACCATCAGAAAATCCGTATGCTTGTTTGCCTTCTTATACATAAAAAAAATCAAAATTTGGATGGTGAAAGACATATCTATTAAAAACTTGTTTTTCATCAAAAGGTCTTATTTCGTAACGGACTAAAAGTAAGGTTAATTATTAAAGATTAATTTGTTATCTAGTTTGCCTGCCTTTGATTAAAAATCTTACCAAAAGCGATAATTTTTTGATAATAAATCAAAGCATAACCATTAAAAGCTATCTAAATAACATACCCTCTACAGGAAATAAGTCCCTTCGTTAATATCTTTCGAATTTGCCAATGTATTAAATTATTGTGACACCCATGTCATTTGGCGAAATAAACAAACCGTGTTTAATTCGCCTTTGACATTTCGCAAAGCGATTTGCCAAAAAAATTGATGGCGGTGCGTAGGGCTGACAACCGAAGATATCGATCAGACAGGTTTGTTTCACGCTTGACGTTTTTATGTAAAATGTTTTCCATCTCTGGATTCATATGTCATAATATAATATTGTAGCTTATTTTCATTTTATGATAAAATAATTGAAAGCAAAAAAAATGTTAAGAAAAAGCTTTTATATAAAGGCTCTAAATAAAAGGCTCTAAATACACACACATTATATATAAACTGAAAATTTATTAAATTCAACTTTTACAAAAATCAATAAGTCAAAATGTCATAAACATCTTTGGCAAGTCATTGCTGATTTTCGTTGATGTCTTTGTCAGCATTTTCAAGATCTTTGCTCTTTCTTACATAAATTACTTAAGTTGTAGTTATCTACTGCATTTAACAATATCCCATCAAAATCCGTTTAGTTTATTTACTCAAGAAAATCGCGCGACAAGCTTTTATGATCATATAAGTTGTGTATAATGAGGGTGTGAGTTCATAGTTAATATTTAAAAAAATATCATGGATAGTGCGCCATATTGGATTCAGAATGACGTCACGTATTTTATCATGCATTGTCATCCAAAGTAAACGTGTATATAAAATTTCAGCTCAATCGGGTGAAGATATCTGCTTCAAAATTGAGTTCAAAGATTCCACCCGAACTAAGATACATGCATTGCAAGTTAAATAAAAGCTTTTAAAATAGTAGTCGTTGGTCAACGGGCTCTCTGAATCAACATCGTTTTTCCGGTTTCCAATCAAATAATAATACAAACCTCAGGCTTGCTCAGTACCAAATCATCAAACCACCAATCAAACAATCAATCTATCAATCAACTCATTTAATAAACCGGGTCTTGTATCAATCATTTATTTAATAAGAATAATAATAATCAACGGTTTTAAAATTTGGATAAACTTGACCCAAGCACAGGACAAGTATTAAAATAAAAATAGCTTGAAAGAAACAAAAGTTATGGTGATTATAAATGTGAATTTCATCGGTAACGATGAAATTATTTCAGTAGGTATTCAGAACTGTGTATCTTTAACACATACCTACCCACGTAAAGAAAGGAATTAAATATTTCGCCACAGGACTTGAATCCTCAGTGGCTCAAATGGTTAGAGTATTTGTCGGCTTGAGACGCAAGGTTACAACTTACAGGTTCAAATTCTGACTGGGGCGAATTTTTTTCTTTCTTTAAAATTTGGAGAAATAATTTGAATATAATTTAATCACAGTTTGAATATCTATATGCCCATATCGCCTAAGGGGTAGGCGGAGGCACAACCAGGGCACCCACGAATACCCGAAGTCACTAAGTCCCACAATGTGATAGGTGGCAAGCCTATCGCTAACCAGGCACATATCCTATTCCAGGGAACGTTATTTTTATAATAAAATTGAAAAGATACATTTTCTAGTTTTTTTGTTGCCCGAATCGGGGATTGAACTTTGGACCTCAAGAAGTCAAGTCCGACGCCGTACCGCTAGACCACAGAGAATTTCATTTTACGTTTAAAAATTAGTAATTCTTAGCCAACGGGCCAATATCATCTTGTTTTCGGTCTCCAATCAAATCACGATATAAATTGAGAAAGTCCATTTGTAAATGAGCCAAAACACACATAGTAGATATATACACATAGTAGTAGGTTGTTAGAGTATTGTGAGCCTCATGCCTTAAACCTTATGGCTGTACTTTTTTTTCTTTATATTTTTTTATAAATAGCTTATTATATCAAACCATATCGTATTTTATTTCTGTGTAATTAGCGGTCTTACGCAGCTTCGCCTGCGTATCTTGGCTACTACTTCACCGATTTTGATGAAACACAGCCTGTGTCACTCAGGTATAATGTAGCATTCTAAAGGTGAAAGAATTTTTGAAATAGATCCAGTAGTTCTGGAGCCTATTCATTTCAAACAAAAAAAAATCAAACTTTTCCTTTTTATAATATTAGTATAGAAGTATCTATATCTATACATATAATAAATCTGTAGAAGGGTCAATTCTGTACATTGAAAATGTTAAAAAAACAAATAGCAGGGGGTGTTATTGGATCGATACCAAACCCAAATATGCTATTAAAAAAATATTGTCTGTCTGTCTGTATGTTCAGGCTTCACGTGAAAACAAACGGTTCGATTTCTATGAAACTTGGTATAATTATATGTTATTATCCTAGGCATAAAATGGGATACTTTTTATCCTGGAAAAATACGTAGAAAAATAAAATCTTAATTTTTCAGTTTCATCACGCGAAAACCGACATCCGCGCGGACGGAGTCGCAGGCGGAAGCTAGTAGATAATAATTATGTTGTGTTTTCGAACTGATTCACAATATTTTTTCTATTCTGTTCTATGAAATGCAGTAGGTAATATTGCTGTCTAACTACCTACTCAAGCGATCTTTATAGGAACCTATTATTACCTACCTATTAGTACTTTTCACGTAATAATTACTCTTTTGAATAAAATTAATTGATTTATCTAATTATAGGTTTCCTCTGTATTTGTATTATATGATGTATGTAGATTATTTTGAAAATAAACACTTCTTCTTTGACACTCGCAAAGCAATTTGTCAAAAAAATTTATAGCCAAGGATTTGTAGGGTCAACAAGTGAATATATCGGGCATGTAGGTTTATTTTACGAAAATCGTTTTCATTTTTAATGGTTTCTATCTCTAAGCTAGCTGACTCTGTCGTGTTCCGGTCTGGAGGATGGGGTAGCCGGTAGCCTTATACAATAAGTTTTCTATAGCGACCTGAGGACAGCGATCTGCCTTTATACCTGCCATCTGCGGTGTCTATAAGCCACAGCAGTCTCATACCACCAGGAGAGCCGCGTGCTTGTTCGCTCACCTCTTATATAAAAAAAATAGTTATATGACATGAAACTTATTGTTTATTTATTGAATTATTTGATTCAGATTATAAAAGTATAATTTGAACGAAATCTGCTTTATCCGCTTTTGATACTAGCAAAGCGAAACGGAAAAAAAGTGAAACAAATTTAAAAAAGGTAAAACAAATTAACTGTCAAGAAACGATATGTACAAAATTCGTCGGTACAGCTTAAACATTATATTGGTATTAAAAATAAACGAATACCGTCTTCGACACCTTCAAAGCGATTTTGCAAAAAATACAAGCCAACCAGACCGTAAAACGGTGCTTGTCGAAATATAAACCCTACTCAAGTTTGGAATATCAAGTAATCCAACTTTTACAAAAAGTTAAAAAGATAGAGAAAACAAATTGAATATACTGTGTTCCAAACGATTTAACTTTTACACTCGATAGAACAGGGAGAGAACAGCTGACAAGCGAAACAAACGTCTCTCAGTTGCTTAGCAATAAATTATCTAGTAGTTTAAGAACTGGAATTTAGTTTCAAAGCTTTAGTGATCTTCTGTTTTCTTTATATTAAAAGTTCGTTAGTTATCATACATTCAATCTTATCATTCGATAAATGTGTAGAAGAGTAATTTATGTGTATTAAAAATCGTTAAGAAAAAGTGTTAGCAACAAAATTTAGTATTTTTAATTATTCTATTGTTTGTGATTCTATTTATTGTTTATGATTATATTCTAGTTATTTATTTTTGAGAAACATAAGATAATTTTCATTAGATTTTACCAAAATAGACAATATTCTAAAAGTAACGTAAACTTAAGGGTAATCGTATGGTTGTAATGTTAAATTAAATTAAAACCAACGAACTATGTTAATGGTTATGTAGGTAATAAAGTTTAAAAAAATATATTTAAATTAATTGTTTTATAATTATATATGTTTTATAATTGTTTTTTAAGGAGGTGGGCGTTAGTAGCTGCGTCACAGTCCTTCGACTACTGCAGTTGCTACCGAACAGTTACTATATGATACCATGTAAAATAGCTAAATAAAGATATATTTGATTTGATTTGATTTGAATTTCACTATGCATCTTGGTAAAATATTTTCTCACAAAAATGCGACGAATTATATTGCCACGACTGAAAATCATACATGTTTAATAATTTTAATGTCACAACTTCTATACACACTTATGTTGCAAATGACTGATTTTCATTTTTAGTCAAGCAATATTTTTCAAAATCCTACATTGACATCCAAAATACATTACATTCTGATCCAAGCAATGAAAAAGGTTGAGAAGTGAAGTTGAATGTCTAATTAAAAATATGTATAAATAATGTAATTTAGATTTTTTCAACCACTTAAACTCCAAATCCAAAAGATATTTCAGGTTTATTTGACCATATAGCAGTTTTGATAAAAGTCGAGTTACTGACTATCTTTTACCCGTCATACAAATGTGATAAAGCTGTATGCAACGTATAACAGAATGTAATACGTTCCAAACGATTTAACTTTCACACTAGATAGAGTCAAAAGAAAATCTGTTGGGCAAAACAAACACTTCTTAGTCGCTTTCCGAAAGATCGTTTTGCAGATAATGAATAGAAGAATAACTTTTTTAATTCGTAATAATTCTTTCTTTTAAAAACTTTTTTATTTTCGTTTAGAAACTTTTTCATTTCTTTTTATATTCAAAGACTCAGCGCAATCCTCAGCTCTTGATGGAAAGTGGAGAAGGGATCAAAAATAAAAGTGTGTTAACCTGAAAAGTGTTTATTTACACTTTCTTTGAAGAACCTAAAATTATGGTAAGTAGGAAACACTTCCCGTGATGAAGTTTCAGCACTTAGTAATTAGAATTACGAATATAAAAGAGGAAACAAACTTCCCAGTTCGTATGCAATTGCTAGTTCGTATGCTACACTACACGTCTCAATTCTCGGCTAAAAAGAGCGGTTGTTTGTAAAGACGGTTTGCTGACGATAGTAGAATGTGAAAACGTCATAAAAATGGAGATGGGCATTTATCGCTCGTTCTGCACTCTTGCTTGCACTTCCAGCCTTAAATGGAACGCCTCAGAGCGAGGTAACACCGCGTGAGTCTTTTTTTTTTGGTGCGTGCAGCCTGCTGCAACGAATTAAAAGAATCTGACTGTGAATTTCCTGGGTACATTCACTAAAACTTTTTCTTTATGTAAAAGGTCAGAAAACAAGCACACGGCTCTCCTGATGATCAAAGATAGCCGTAGCCTATAGACACCATAAATGTTACAGGTACGTCGCTGTCATGTGGCCGGGATGTTGGGCCTATTGTGCATCCTCCGGCTAGCCTATTCTCCGGGCCGGAACATGAGAGTCATGGCAGCAAGAAAAGGTAAGGCGGTGGATTCCTTCCCAGGTGAGATGCTCCACTCTGCCAGTGATGATATTTTAACCAGTGCTCGCCTCTCACGAGCTGCTTGAAAGAGAGGCAGATGGTCTATTCTACTCATTTTCCTGGACGAACGCGAGGCAGCGGAATCGGACCAACACGGAGGAAATAATATTATAATTATAGAAATTATTTATGTAATTAATTGCGAATTGATTTATTAATAATATATTAAAACTGTACGATTCGTTGCCAATTTAAGATTAGGATATTGGGCGTATTCCTAAGACAATTCTTCAAAATAGAATACAAACAGAGGCGGTATCGGCGTTATGTCATCGGAGTAATGTCTTAAAATAAGTATTCTTTTCACGAGTTGGTCTGGGTCCGATTAGTAGATGAGTATATAAGTCATTCCCAACAAGACCACTAGTGGTAGAATACTGTGCAGCAACTTGACTGGGTAGGGATCCACTGCCTTACTTACTCCTGCCACTGATTAGCAGGTAGACTTGCAACGAAGGCTTTCTATCTCGAAATAAGTACAGCTACGCACCTGTAACATCTGTTGTGTCATGAACGCCGTGTGCCTGTTTGCTGACTTCTCATGTTAAAAATTGTGGGGTAATGGTATTAATATGATTGAATGACGTTCTACTAAGTCTGATTGATTGCACCCGGAGGATAATCCAGCCTTAATTGCCGGATTTCACGTCACCGTTTTAGTATAATTTTACTTACAACTTTACTAAAAATTGCTTGGATTAAGTTTCAATAAAAACTATATCCGTACTTAACCTACTTATGTCACTTTAATTTATTATCTGTGAGCACGTATGTAGGTGTGTGAAATTGGTCATAAATTTGATTCGGCAAAACTTGACCTTTTCGGTGTAAAATGATTACTGAGTACTCGCAATAGCTCTGTATACCCAACTTCATCCACTGTCTTCGGGTGAATTAAATTTATTAACAACTTGTATGCCTCGTCCGACAGATGTGTTAACAAAACGGCTCTTTTTTGCTCTTCTGATTTAAAATCGTTTAAAAGAACAAACTGTTTTAATCGGCTCACAAATATGCACCAATCTTGCACTTTAGGGTCGAAATTTGGAATATTCCCAATAAAACTAGCCATTTTGTCCGTTAAAATTAACAAATTTTTTTTTTTTTTTAATTGTGGGTATCCCGTCGTCGCCAATGATATATATTTAAGCAGTTAATAAAACACACGTTAGTCTTCAGAGCTACTTTAATACTGCCCTCACATGACACGCACATACATTAGGCCTCGTTATCTGCTGTGTACACATCGGCATATTATAATGCTGTGTACATACATTACAAAAACTCTAACCGTCTTGTTAATAGACAAGGAGTAAAATACGCCAAGGTTCAACCTCGTATTATGGTCTTTATTGTAATGTGACTTAATTTTACTCCTACGTTGTTAGTCCACGTTTATTAATAATAAACGTGGACTAACAACGTAGGAGTATCAACGTCTTATTAAGACGGTATATTATGTACAGTACAGTATGGGAACTAAGCCTTGTTATCAAAATACTAACACCACAAAATATAGATTTACATTTTGTGCCTACATTATGTTGGAACAATAGGGATGTCTTTATAAACTGGTGAAGTTGTAAAAACCTGGCGGTTAGCAACATATTAGCCATTTCAAAAAAAGTAGGGTTGTCATTTTTTGTCATATTGTTTCATCAATAAAATTGCAATAACTACATAGTTTGCAAATGATATATGTAACCTCAGAATACTACGAATACGCTCGTGGCATTTTAAAGAGATCGCGGAAACAAATAATAACGTAATCACACGTCTTGACGCGACACTCGGTACTAACGAAAACCGCTTAGGGGCCTTGTCGATGCACATGTTTGTGTGAGTATGACGTTTTCCTACGTTTAAAGACAGTTTTCTATTATGCTTGTATTGTGCTGCAAGTATTGAAGTAAGTTGATTTTATTTAAATTTGTAAATGTAGACATATAAAGTATCTTCACGCCCATATCCCCGAAGAGGTAGGCAAAGGCACAACCAGGGACACCCACGACTAGCCGAAGATACTAAGCCCCACAATGTGTTAAGTGGCAAGCCTATCGCCAACCGGGCACATTTCCTATCCCGAGCAACATTTTTTTTTATTAGAAAATTGGAAAAACCCAATTTTCTTTTTGTTGCCCGAACCGAATGTAGACATATCTGTTTTAAAATGTTCTGGTAAACGTAGTTATTTCACTAATTAATAAATACTTTCTAATTCATAAATTGTTTTACCGTTTGTAGCAGTATAGACTTTTTACATACATCAAGTATCGGTTTAAAAAGGAAGTCATCAAATTGAAAATGTAATTTAATGAATTTCGTCATCACTTCATAGTTTAAAACAAAGTCGCTCTCTATGTCCCTGTGTCCCTTTGTATGCTTAAATCTTTAAAACTACGCAACAGATTTTGATGCAGTTTCTTTAAATAGATAAAGTGATTGAAGGGGAAGGTTTATATGTATATTTTATACCCATGCGATACCGGGGCGGGCTGCTGGTATATTATATATTGAAAGTTTCTTCATTCTGATAAATAAGACTACATAAGATATTTATGATTAATTTATCGCTTTTCAAAACTTCAACATTTTAATTGTCAATATATCAAGAGTGTCAATATTTATACATTTTTTCATTCGCTGGAACCATTTTGTGGGGCTGTTGGTCGAGTCTTCAGTAGATACCTTTTCAACGGCTTCTTGGAATTCAACTGCGCATCTGGGCTTGAGAATAGAAAACCTGTAAGTTTATATTTAATTTTTGGGAATGAAAAGAAATCCACATATAAAGCCTTCGAATTTGCAATTGTTATCTTAGCGGAATGTGCCGTCGTTGCACGTTGTCGTGCTGAAGGATGACATGACTGCGAGGACGCTTTTCGTGAGCTTTTTTAAGAAACTGTTCAACCAATGGTTCACTGGACTATAGTTTTAATTTCAAGCGACACTGTTAGATAATGTCCAGTTTTACCAACGCAACCAATTTTTGTCAGTGCTTCGACTCTTCAAAAATAATAAAAATAATACACCAAACACCAACTTTTGTTGGCAACTCTTCAAAACTAATAAAAACAATGCACCCAGGTATCGTCACCTGCCGCAATGATTTAAACTTTTCTATACTTTTTGGCACCATTCTACATAGAGTTGTTTTCGGTCTTCCATTAAATCATGTATCCATCGAGTGCAAAGCTTCCGAAACTTTAGTTGCTTATATAAAATGTTTGAGATTTGATTCATTTTAATGCCTAACTCCGTACACTATACTTACGCACTTTTTAGGTAAACGCTTGTACTATTCCACTTTACTTTTATTTAATACATTATGTTACGCTATAGCCGACCGGTTTCAATTTTACAGCGCTGATACGGGCTTTATAACTAATATTTTTAATCTTTTAAAATGGAATTCCACCAAGGGCCGACGATGACAATTAGTATAGATTCCGATTTTTTTTTCCAGTCAAAATTAGTATGCCAGTACGGTATCGTTATTAGATTCAGTAACTAGCTTTTAGTGTGCCCTTCGAATTGAATGAAACCTGTTATTTTCAATACTGTTTATAAACGCTGTTAATTTATATAATAAAAAAATTAATAAGTAACCTATTTTGTGACTATCAACTGGGAGTTTTGGCACCATCGCGAGAAAATATGGTCGAAGTTTTATCATAATTATTGAATTTCGTGTTGATATTGAGTGAAATTAGTCAATTTTAGTGGCATTTTGTATAATTTTGTTCATGAAACGTGCACAAATGAAATAATCATGAAGAAATTAGCGTATCGTGTATTTCCTCGTTGCCGCCAAATCTACTTTCATGAGCTTGTGTAATGAGGCCGCCGCTTTACCCAAGAGCCTGACATGACTTACTGACGACTTGTGACTACTGACTGTCGACTGATGACTAATTACAATTGATATAAAATTTGATGCAAATTTCTACTTGACGAATGGCAAAATACTAACGTGAAGGCCAAAACTTAAAGAAAGAAAAGAAAAGACTATCAACTGTTAGGTATCAAACCCGAGTCGTATAAACAGTGGTGTTTACGCATGTTTGTTAATTAACGGTTCACTAATATGAATAGAAATAATGGTTAACATTGGTTCAGTCCAAACAGAGGGATTATCAAAAACATTTTAATCATAAAACCAATATTAATGCACACAATAAACAATACCACTCCATTTAAACTTTCATCCATGCTGAACATTTCTAATAAATCAAACTCCTAACTAAAAGATGAATCCGCCATGATTCCGCGTATGGTACAACTTGGACAGCTGTCATAAAATACGCTATGAATTATAGTCCAACGTTCTCTAATCCTTTTGTACTACTACCTTCCACTCGGGCTTTACTCGTGTGGAGTTTAGCTACAACAGTTTTAAACGCAAAAGGGGTGTCTGTCATAAGGTAACTTTTGAACGTGTCGAGAGATTTTGACACGGATTTTTTTTAAAGGGAACAAAATCGTTTCAATGTTAAGATTGTTTTGGCTTATTTTTGTCTGTTTTTGGCCTTTTAGAAAAACACGGGACAGATTAATTAAAATACAATTGATTTGATTTTGTCTTCCAAATATCACTGAATGTTCACCATCAAGAATCAAACACCATGTTGAATCAAAATTCCAAATGGCGGGCTTACAGATGACGTTTCGTAAAAAAATATTCAGCACAAGCGCAGGTAAAGAGGAAAGAGAGGAAGAAAAATGGATCTTTGATCCCATAGCCCTTTTTATTGATGTTTTAGCAGTGTATTTTAAATATCATTATGTGTCAATTGAAAATTTACCATAACAATACGCTTTTTATAAAAAATCGTAAGGCACTGTTTGAACTTGCTTGTTTTTACTTTTTAAAAAAACGGCCAGTTTTGGTATTCGCTATATAACCTTTGTAGAGAGCACCTTAGGATATGATCTCTACTGTACGTAGCAGAATTAGTACACAGCAGCATATTTAAGCCCATCTCATAAAATTGACGTTATGAATTTATAATTCAAATTTAAATCACTAGCCTATTTCACCGTTATCAAAATATGAACGGAGGCCTCTTTAATAGGTTAATTACGAAATTCAATTTCCAGAGGAAGAAATTTGTTTGTAGCAATTCAGAAATATTAAATGTTTCAATAGAATGAAACACTTAAAGTAAATTATGCAAATAAATAGATACAGTCAGCTCAGAAAATATAATAATACAAATTATATAATGCTAGCTGCTTCGTGTGACTTTACATCTGTATTTAGTATTTAGCTTTCCCGTAGGAACCTGTTGATATCTCTTGATAGAAGTAAGATATCCGTGGACTACGATGATCACTTACAAACAATTCACTTGTCGTTTACCTCCTCTTCCATTGTATAATATTTGCATAGACTGATTACAAGAAACAATTTAACAACGTACTGGTAGTTTTGTAATTAATATCAATGCAATATTATAGTCTAAATTTCAATATTAATAACCTATCTAAGATAAGAGATGATGCTACTTTAGATTAGTTGCCAGGTAATCCTGTTATTTTTCAGTAATTAACAGAAATGTAGCAACAACACTCTAGAAGGCCTATTATTATCTGTAGATAGGTTATTAATATTGGCCGTAGTTTGTTACCCAAAGCTTTCCTTGCACGTTCAAGTGGTTTAGCATACGTTCAACGATCGGGTATAGAATCTCAATACTGTTTTCCATGGCGTAAAATACTCGCTTTGCCCAATTTTGTCTCGGTCGATTCAGTCATTAAAACGTGATTAGGCTTACAATTTCTATTCAGCTAAATATCTTCATACTAAAAAAATGCAATAATATAACTTTTATGTTAATTTTGTATGTCATTAAGCTGGAGCTTGTGGTAGACATAATGTGGTAGATGAGTTTATGATAGTCTTGAGCTTGTACCTAATAAAAAGTAAAGTAAAAATAAAATTTTTAGTTTATTTTAGGCTTAGTGCCAAAAAAATAAAAACTAAGCAAATAATGAACATATAATAAATAAAATTAATTCTAATGACTGTACTAATTCATAATTTAAATTTACTTAGTTTATTCATACAAAAGCTACCAACATTATACATACAAATTATAACGTAGATTGTAATGAGATAAAATTGTTATTCCCATAAAAATATATTCAGTATGATTAGTACTGCTTAGTATTTAACGAAATTTAAAACGGAATGGAGCGTTTGACGGAAAATCGGGAGTGCTGTATGTTTGACATGTCTGTATGTGTAACTGTCTGCGGCTTTATGACTTCTAAATGATTGGACTGATGCGATGCGGTTTTCCTCGTTTCAAAAATGAAATAATCGAGATGATTCTTAAATTCATTACGGAAGGGTTTTGAAAAAGGTTGTTGAATTTTTTTTAATTTTATGATAATTATCGCCTCTGTGGACTAGAAGTCCGTCTTTGAATTGGCTTATAGAGGTTTGATCTCTGGGTCTGTCATCAAAAAATAGAAAATGCGTATTTTCAATTTTCTAATGAAAATAACGTTGTCTGAGTTTGGATATGTGCCACCTATCACATTGTGGGACTTGGTGTCTTCAGCTAGTCGTTGAGTACCCTGGTTGTGCCTCGTCTACTTATTTGGGGATATTTTTTCTATTTTTGATGATAATTATAATAAAACACATTTATATTTAATACAGTTAAGATAAAAGATTCTGATTTTTGAGATTCGTAATGAAGACAAAATAGCAAACGGATCAACTGATGGTAAGAAATACTCACGCCTATAGACACGAGAGATATACATCATAATATTATACCAGTTTGTAGCGCAAAGAGTATTGATGTGGTTAGTAGTAGTATTATTCTGTTTATCCATCACTGGTTGTTACGACTTACGACTATCGTATTTACGACTAAATATGAATAGCCCCTTCGATGTCTTTATAAGAGATTTTTACTGTACGTATATTTGTTTATTAATTTGTGGTGTTTTAGAGATTAAATGACCCATCGTTTTAGAATTATTCGTCAAACGGAACGGTTTCATATTATAAGTGTCAATGTTTCAAGACATCAAAATTAAATTTGGCTGCTGCTAGACGCCATATTTAAATAATCCTTATATTAAAACCTATACATACGCTATAGATGCTACAGACCGACACACACAGCCAAGCCAAACTCATAACACCTCCCGTTTTTCGTGTGAGGCTAACATTCTAAATCGACAAGCTATGTCATGTGTAGTATTGTTATATATGTATTTCAAAACAGTTTGTAGATTTCTGTAATCATTTTCTAGTTGAAACAAAAGCTTAGAATTAAACTAGCTGACACGGTAGAAGCTGTTTTTTAAATGTGATTTTAGTAAAAAAGTGGGGATAAGTCACCCTTATCACTTAAGGGTATAATAAATAGATATTGGTCGATTTTTGGACCTACTCAATATGCTCAGAAAATTTTAATCAGAATCGATTAAGTCGTTTTGGAGGAGTACGGGAACGAACATTGTGACCAATTTATATATAAGATAACGATTTTACTTGTAACATAGATTTCAGTTCAAATGAAATAATGAATTATTATGCACTTTATTATGAACCAAAACCAACAGAAATAGAGACTGTTACACTTAAAATATAATACTTAACTCAAAGTACACAAAGACGGCTTTATCACGTCGGAGTGATGTCCGTCAGACGACTTTAGGGCGAAGGAGGCAGTTTATGTGTAAAAATCATAGGTGCTTCATATAACAAATATATCTAAACTTATACTTAAGCAACATTACATTTTATTTGATATATATATATGATAATATATGAGATGCATTTTTATATTTTTAAGAGCACCATTAAACAGTATCTCGCTAAATCTTGTTCCATACTTTAGGGTTGCCTGGAAGAGATCGCTGCCTTGGCGATTATGCCGCCTTTGTGTATCTTCTTTGTTTAAGTTATTTTAATGTATTTGTGATTTATTTCTATTTGGTGCACAATAAAGAGTTATTGTATTGTATTGTATATTATGTTATTACAGTCAGTATTTAACCGTTGATGAAATGAAAAAGGTGATAGCACAAACTTGTAAAAGTTTAAGTATCGGTATTTGTTTATGTCTGCGGCATCGCGACTCCTAAACGAATGGACCGGTTTTGATGCGGCTGTTTTTTGATTCACAGATGATATAATTAATATGGTTCTCAGCTATACATTATGTAATATGTTGGTCAGGGTAATTGAACATTTTTGTTTTATAGTTTGTAATAATGAGTTTGTAGACAATAAATACAACAAGAATATAAAACTATGCCTATATATGTACTTACAAAAAGAAAAAAAGTAATCAGTCACAAAATATTATCAGAAACATTTTCACTCTTTTTTGTTCACGTACTAAAAGAAGATATAACTTCGTTTACGCTGAAATGTACAAAATATTTTGTCCCAAGTTTTATAGTTGATTTTGTTATTCTCTTGAGTCTGAATAATAAAATAATAGACAATATATTCTTAAGTTTAAAGTATGCCAATTACACACAAATCTTATTTGAAAATTAAAATTAGATTTATATAATCCAATGAATTTTACTTATGACTTTTTATACGATATAGCTGCTTTTCTGGCGAACTCCGTTCCATCCGTTCTTTATTATAAGAAAACTTAAGATGTTGGTTTTTCTAGTTTCCTCGGAAGGTTTTCATTTTTTCATATCTTTTAAACCTTCCTTGACCTCCCACAAATAAATTAAAACCAAAATTAGCCAAATCTGTCCAGCTTATCTTAAGTTTTAGCGAGACTAACAAACAGCAATTGACGTTTTATATATAAGAAGAAGAAGTTAAGTCTTTGTTACACCTCTTAAGATTCCAGTTTGCTTGTCTTTCATTGGTCTAAGATCCGAACCTAAGTTGACCTTCACAGAGTTGACAATAGAATTAATCATATTTTATTATAAGTTTAGAAGATATGTTAAAAATGGGTTGCCTAAAAATTCCCCATCAAATTATAGGTAATTATTTTTTTATTTTATTGCAAGTGAAAGTAACTGGCATCAAAATGACATTTGTAATGCCATACCTACTTGAAAAAACACTGAAATCGGTGATATTGACAAACGGGGATATTGTGTCCTACCAAACTTCTTAAAAAAAGGAGAAAACATTTCAACTGTCAACGCCTCTTGTACGATTCTATAGCTCTAGTGCGATTTCATATTATTATACATTAAATAAAATTGTCTCTGCAATATATGACCATAAATAATAAAATATTTGCACACCATAAAATGGTAAAATGTGTTTAAAATGTATTTTGTAATAAATTCTTATGACACATATTCGACATAAAATGTTTTTTTTTCAATTTATTGCCATAAGGTTTCAAGCTTAAACTACCATTGGACATAGCTAAATAGGCCGAATATAGTTTGTATAGAAACAGTTTCCTACAATAATTATGTCGCGTCTGTTATTACACGTTCTGAAATCAGATATATCCATAATAATTTTGATACGAGAGAATTTAAGTTAGCCCAAGCGTGGGATGAAGTTGTTAGCCGGTATTGTTTTCTGTAGAGTGGTCGGACGTTATAAATGTTTGTCGTGGCAGAGTGTCAGAGTGGGCAGTGACACATAACATGTTAAAAAATATTACCCCAATAACACCCACATGTAACATTGCTAAGAACCATCTCGATCAAGTTGGAAATCAAGCAAAAAATCATCAGGTTGCACTTTGGAAGTGCGTGCGTCGAATAATTTTGCACAAATTGCATTAATTATCAGTTGATTTTATTTAAGGTTTAAGAAAAATTAAAAAAATTAGGCGAAGATATTCCGACCGACGAAACGAAAATCACAGTACGAAATTCGGCGACAACATGCACATAAGTTTTACATATTTTTAACTCAAAAAGTGCACAATGCCGGTGAAGAAGTTTTAACTTTAAAAAGTATTGAAGTAAGTCGTCATAACGACTATTACATATAATAAAATCGTGAATATCGAGTATAAATATCTAAAATGTCACTATACCGTTCACACCTGTACTTATGACATGATTGTTATAGACAATTCTCCAGAGAGATACGGTAGTTTTATGCCGATTGGACAGTCGCACTGTAAAGTGTTAAATATAGTAATTTATTTTTAGCTTAATTTCATTTTCAGCTAAATAAATGTGTTTTGTATTAGTTTTGCTGTCATCAATAGAAAAGATGGTTCCAGCTATTTCGTAATTATTGAAAACTGGCTACGTTTTGAGAAAAAAATAGTCAATTTTGGTAGCCGTTGTACAACTTTGTTCAGTGATAATGCACAAGTGAAGTATTCCTGGAGATAAAAGTATATCAAGTATTTCCTCGTTTCTATATGATTTCACTAAAAGAGCGTTAGGAGACCACTTCTTTTCGCAGACCCTGATAGGACTTTTTAAACTACTAATACACAACGTACGTACTAATTAATACACAACGTAGGAATAATTTTGAATAACTTAAGCTCGCTTTTGCTAAATTTGACAATTTAATGCAAATCTTAAGCTTAAGTAACAAAAAATAAATATCCTTTTACAAACTTTCCATATTGATCAAATCCTAAAGTAACCAAATAATATGATTGTGGTATGGTTGTTAGTCAACGATACTAATGAATAGAAATACTTAAATAGATAACATTATAAATGTTATAAACTCCCAGACCCGAAAATACAGACATCTATGTTCATCACACAAGTGCCTGTCTCCGTCGGGAATCGAACCTGAAATTTGCAGTTGTTGCATGAATTTAAGCATGTGCATTTTTTACAAGCAACCCTATCCAAACCAAACCTATCGGCCAACAAGGTGGACAAAAATGGTAGAATCTAAGGCCAACCTGCCAAAACTAAAAAAAATGTACATTGTTTTCAAGTGCGCTTCAGTAGTCCAATGTGGGCATTGTTGTAAACATCTGGTCCGGGTTCCATTTCCGAGTCGGGTTATTCAAAATGTGTTTTTCAATTTTCTAATAAAAAACGTGGCCTGGGTTGGATAAGCGCCCGACTGGCAACAATTTTTCCTTCTATTATATTGTGAGATTATGTACCTATCGAGGTACCTTGCACATTTGCCTACTTTGACGGAAGCGAGGAGATACTTACTTATAAATTTTAGCAATATGTAAAGTGATTTACTTCAAAACTAACAAAACAAATTGACAAACGTGTCTTTATTAGGTTATGTCATTTTTTTTATTTCATTCTAGCTGATCGGATGAACTTTGGAATTAACTAGGTGCCACATCGACAGTAGTGTCACCTACCGTATCAAATTGTCTTATCACACACAAATCTACACAGAAAATTTAAACCAAATCGGTCCACCCGTTCAGTCGGAGTTAGATGCGAAACATTAAGTAAAAAAGAATTAGGACATCTGTTGTCAAGATTAACAGGTTAGCCTATTCATTTCTTTTTTAATTCACTAATTCTGCTATAACTCTAGAGAAACTTTGTAAGAGTGAGTAGGAGAAGAGCAATATATAGTAGCTTGTCCATGATATGTGACAAGCAGACAATAATTACAAGCTATTACTTTTGAGACTACAACTTAGACATGCATGTCTCTCTCTTTATTGAATCGGCTGATTACTTGGAACAGATTTGGAATGACGTCCTATTTAAAAACAAACTATAAAAAAATGGTTTTTCATTGGAGTAGTGATCGCGTAACAAATATACAAAAAAAAATTATGCAGTGTCAAATTGAAAACTTTCTTTTTTTGGATTCCATTAATTACTTATCACTGCGTAACCTAAATTAATTATTATTATACTATGGTCACTCTTCAACATTAATTATGAATATCACTATTTGGTCATGACTGTACTTATGACGACCAGTTGCTATGGAGCAATCTCCAGCGATACAAGTGCTTTACGCCGATTGAATTGTTCTACTGTACGATCATAAATTCTTTTTAGCTCAATGGGTATCAGTTCAAGCCCTGACGTCACATTTTTTCAAAAAGTTGAAAAGAAAAGGAAAGGCACAATACAATTTATTAATATCTATTGTTGTGGGTAACATACATTTTCAATCTCGTGTTGCCATATAGACATCTTCAGGGATAGTACAACTCAACAATTTCTTGTGACAGCCCTGATAATGATGCTTACATAGCGAAATCGCCTTGTTGGTCGAGTGACTAGCGTACTCGCCTAACTACGCCGACCAACCGCGAGGCTCGGGTTCGATTCCCGACGGGGGCAGGCATTTTTTTGTGATGAACATTTAGATGTTTGCATTTCCGGGTTTAGGTGTTTATTAAATTTATTCTTGTATCTTTTTAAGTATTCTCTATGTATTAGAATCGTTGACTAACAACCATAACCCAAGCATATAATATGCTTACTTTGGGGTTATATTCAATTGGTGTAATTTGTCCAGAGATATTTATTTATTTATTACTATTTATTTAAAAGAAAATAATTAAAACATATCGTGTATTAATACAATATGTTTAGATTATAACTCAACGAAGAGCCGACAATAAGAAGTATAGAAACTAAAACAAACAAGTATAAAACCAAAATGTAAATGTAAAAAGTATAAAAACAAAACAGAACTGCTTATTTTTTTTTTCAAATGTATACCTTCGTATTAAAACGTAATTAAATAGGAAAGACGGTGCGTAGTGAATGGATTGATCCCAGAGACACTCAGTTTTTTGCTATTTGCCGAATCTGCTACTTTTTCTTGCCCTAGGACTGTAAAAAAGAAGTTTATTTAATTACACTTTTATCGGCCTTAGTTTTGCCTTAGCCAAAAATCACCTGTAATTAGTAAGTTTTCTTATTTTCCTGCCCCCAGAGTATAAAACGTTAATAACTCTTATATATTGTTTGTACTTTTGTGTGTACTTTATCGATGTTTTTCAAACTTCTGTCTCCATGCAGACTCTGGTATATGACAACGCTTATGCCGATCATAAATTCATGTTTTGTTTTTACAGCAATGAAGTGGAAGTAAATAAAATTAATATCCATTAAGTATAAATCAATTCGTTCTTGCTTGTACATATGAAATGATTGCGATGGAGAAACGTCCAGGGATTCAAAAGTTTTACTCCGATTGGATTGTTGGATTGTCCTACTGCATGAATATGATTTATTTCTTAGCACGGTATCATTCAGGAATATCGTCAAATTTGTGACAGGTTTCAGTAAGCTGAATTGAACGAGTTCGCTTTTGAACACTAATACTTTTCATTTCGATTCATTAGTAACTACTGAATCAACGTTTTACATTTAACATATACTTTTAACGTTATCGATATTTATCAAGATGACATATTGGTGGTATGTTTTTGTTACACACTTACTCAACTAATTATTGATTATTGCTATTTCCTTTCAATGAAAGTATTTAGACAGAGATAAAACTTTTTAAGTGGTGTCAGATTAATCAGACGTTTTATCCATTCTTTGGAAAAGTTTGACCAAAGAAAATTTACCTGTCCGGATTGTTCTGACATGTTTAAAATGGAAAATTTTGTTTTTATTTGAATAATGAAGCGTGAATTTAAAACAAGTTTACTTTGTGCACAATATAATCACCACCATTGTTATATTTAAACTTGTAAAAAAATTCGATAGCAAAATTTAGTATCGTAAGGTACATAATAAACCTTAATTAATTAGCCTTTGCCACAAACATTTGTTCATTGAAATACATTTAACAACTACTTTTAAGCAAAAAATCACGTTGCAAAAAAGTTACAATAAGAACACGCTCGTATTTATTTAACATAAAATCCCAAAAAAACTTTTTAATAGATAACAACTGGTCTAAAGGAATGTTTTACCTTTTAAATTCTTTAGCAAATAAAAAATATAATTTCACAAAAAATTGCGAAGAAAATTGAAAACAATAATTTCAGTTTGGAAGTCTGTTTCAAGAAAGATAAAAACAATATCTTTGTACAGAAAAGTATCTTTTATGAAAGCCTCGGCAACAAAACACATTTTTATTTTCAAACACCTGTTTCAGAATATTTTTAATGTTTGTTATATTTAGCGATATATAAGCATCACAGAGGCACAACCAGGGCACCCACGACTAACCAAAGACTCTAAGTTCCACAATGTGATAGGTGGCAAGCCTATCGCCAATCGGGCACATATCCAATCCCGGGCAACGTTATTATTATTAGAAAATTGAAGATATATATTTTCTACTAAATAAGTAAATAAAAAAATAATGAATAAATAAAAAATCTTATTTAATTATCGCCTCTGAAGTTTTGACTTGGCTTCTTGAGGTTTTGGGTTCGATCCTCTGGTAGAAAAGAAAAAAAGAAAAAAGTTGCATGTATTTCTAATTTTCTAATAAAAATAACGATGCCCGGGATTGGATATGTGCCCGGTTGGTGATAGACTGTTGGGCTAGTCGTGGGTGCCTCGTTTTGTGTCAGTGTCTTCGGGAATACGGGCTTGAAGATAGTTAAAAAATCTATGAGAACATAATTTAAGCAAATTTTTTGAAATATTTTCTTCACCAAAATAGAAAAAACAGGTGTAGTAGAAATTTATTGATTGAGTGCTCTTTATAAATACTTAAATTTCGTTTATATATAAGTAGTGCTAGAAATTTAAAATTTATATCTCAATTTGATTTTTACAATATCTGACCCTTTTAAAATAAATTGCATTTTTAATTAAATAAATTCTTGTTAATAATTATTATTGTTGTAACAGAGGTGGCTTGGTTGAAAATATCCAATGTCGTACTATTGGCTCTCGAGTAGGTGAACGTCAATAAAATAATAACTTTATCCTATCCTATTAATATTATAAATGCGAAAGTTTGTATGTATGGATGTATGGATGTTTGTTACTCTTTCACACAAAAACTACAAAGCCGATTACGATGAAATTTGGTATGTAGGTAGCTGAAGACCCAGAATAACATATAGGCTACTTTTTATCCCGGAGTTCCCGCGGGGTTGGGACTTACGCGGGTGAAACCGCGGGGCGCAGCTAGTAATAATATAATAATAAATTAATAATATAATAACAATAATGTCTTTGGGAAGGTTGGAATAGTTATAAAATAAACTCCGCCTATCCCATTATTGTCCTGTTTATCACTACAGAGTATAAAATCAAGTCGCTTGCTCAGTCCCTAAGTCCTTTTGTATGCTTAAATCTTTGAAAGTACTTAAAATATTTGGTTGCGGTTTTTTTAATAGATTAAATGATTGTAGAAGGTTTATACGTATATTTCATAGCTCTGTGAAGCCGAGGCGGGCCGTCTAGTATATTATATACAAGAAACGAGACTTTTTTACTATCGGAGATAGTATTTTGTACGATCAGTAAGATAGCTAACAACGGTTGCTTATTTTCGACAGTTACCTCTAAACATTTTAATATTGGTAACGCTCCGTTACTGTTGAGAAAATACGAATGGCATTCAGCAATAAAGCTTGATATATCATGATAAAACGATCGACACAAAAATAACAATTCTTATGAATGATACAGATAGCGTGAACGAAATCGAATGGAAACTAACGAGTTCGCCTAGCTAGCGTGTCCGTAACAGCATTCATTCTTTAGAGAAGTTTTGGGTTTGAGAAAAAATAGTAAAATACTTTCACAGTCCACTATCTTATCAGTTTCATTCTATTAGTACAATTTGATAAGTCAATGATTTTTATCAAGGATATATCAAGTTAATACCTGATAATTATTTTGTATATAATTAAGCGTAGTAAAACTGCAAAAATCGACTCCAAATACATTATTGAGTACCATGTGGCGATTGGATCATTCTTTTTTTGAAAGATAGTAAATTGATCCGAAACAGTCCTTCATGGTTTTTATCAACATCCTAGAAAGAGTAGTTTTTGAGGTACAATTAAAATGCATAAATTTTTCAACCATCTTGATGACCTCATCATCAATTATTATGTAGCTCAAAAACTACAAGTAGGATACTGATAAAATTAATATGGAACACCTCGAAGCCATGACCAAAAAAGTGCCACTAAAGAGTTATCCCACAACAAAAACATTCGCAAGGCTTATATAAATGAAACGAAAATATTTTCTTTTTTTTAGAAAACAACCACCAAAATCAATAGGCTATTTGTAGTCATTATAGTTTTTTCTAGCAGACTGTAAATGTACTTGAGTTACATTTAATATTGTGTGAACTTTCATTTGAGTCGTCAAGATAAGTATAAATTTTAGGCACTATAAATATAACACAAAAACCACTAGTTTGGTCATAATAAAACTACTATGTTACCACTTTGAATTTATCGTCTATCTTTTAAAAAAAACATCAAAATCGGGTGGCTATCTGAAGTCATTATAGTTTTTCTAACCATTTGTTAACCTAACTATGAGATTGCGGCATAACTCACTGGTGTCTCCGTAAATCACTTGTATGAAAACTTTAAAAAGCGCCTCTACTGGTAATTAAGAAAACGAAATTTTCAGACCAAAGATAGATTTCGGGACGCCTCGTAAACTGTAGAACTAATAAATACTAACTAATCCATAGCAACTCAAGGTAAAAGCTCAGCAATAATACTTTTAAAAATATTTCGAGCTATTCATTCCAAACAACATTCGCTCACTCGCAAAGACCAATTAAAAAGCAGACAAAGGCCTTTTACTGACGTTAGCATAGTCTGTACCTAGCATTATAAAAACAAGAAAATATGAAGCGTAATTTTAAAACAATTTTTCTTGTCACAAGGACGCCTTCAAAGGAAATTCGGTATTCTACCGCCGTCTCCGAATCAAATTTCAAGAAAGGGCGATATTCAAGCGAAAAAACTAACGAAAATATTTTCGTTTCATTTATAAAAGCCTTGCGAATGTTTTTGTTGCTGGCTAACTCGGTAATGGGGCGTTTTTGGTCGATATCCCGTCAAATTGACTACTGATCTTTTAATATGGCCATTTATATTTTATTGATGTGGCGAGAATAATTTTTAACCGACTGCAAAGAGGGAAGTTTTTACGTGGTCAAAAATGTATGGTAAACATGTGTAAGGCATTAGCAGGTTGTTGGTCGATTTAGTAAAATATCACAATATACAAATAAAATTATTATTAAAATAATTAATCTTCAAAGGTAGCCGGTAAACTTAATTTTGCTCAAGGCCTAACATCCCGGCCTCAGGTCGGCAACGCACCATCACCACCTTTGGTGTCTCTAGGCAGCATGAATTTCTTAACATCAGGAAATCCGTCTGCTTGTTTGTCTTCCAATATCATAAAAAATCAAGTACCAATACATAACGTCGCAGAAATGTAGTTCACAATTAAGTTTAATTGTGGACAATAAAGAGTTCATTCATTCATTCATTAATTCACATTACAATGTATGTTTGGTGTCTCTAGGCAGCATGAATTTCTTAACGTCAGGAAATCCGTCTGCTTGTTTGTCTTCCAATATCATAAAAAAATCAAGTACCAATACATAACGTCGCAGATATTTAGTTCACAAGTAAGTTTAATTGTGCACAATAAAGAGTTCATTCATTCTTACATTCATTAATTTCACTACATTAATTACACTGTAAAGTATTATGAATAATTTCGATGTCTGACATCGCAGACATCGAAATTATTTATTTATATATTTATACATAATTTCGATGTCTGCGATGTCATGTAACTTTAAGTACGCTTTCTTAGAAAAGGTTTTTTTTGCAGTTTCAATGTGCGTACATTATTGTAACTAGCATCATCGAGACTTTAAATAACATATAGAAGAAATGTGATGTATTTTTATATAAGTATACAACAAAAAAACACGTTTCTTGATGTAAAAGAAGCAATCATGGTCTGTAGCCACTATACTTAGTCTGGCC
>NJDD01002892.1:391701-418597 GCA_002245505.1 Calephelis nemesis
TCATGGTCTGTAGCCACTATATATTCTATATTGGAGACCACAGAGGAGCAATTAACTAAACTAGAACGCCAGCAGAATTTCTGCATCCCATTTATTTGTGAACTACGCAAGTGTCTCATTTTCGATCTAAGATAAAGTGGCTCCTCTATACGTTTTAGCAGTTATACCAACATAGTTTCAATTTTAATTTATTTACCTAAAACACATGGTTTTAAATAGATTATAGAAAATATACTTACAAGTAAATTATAACAAAAACATCCTATTTATTAATATAATTATAAATAAGTATCAAGGAGAAAAATGACATTGTAATTATTTGGAGATTAGTATTATGTTAGATTACTTCCTAAATTAATTATTTGAAAGATTTACGATTTATTAACAGTTATTGTACTTTCTCCATATTATATGTACTTATCTTCTAAACGTTGGTTGTTTGGAAGAGATCGCTTGTTATCGATAAAACCGCTTTTTGTATAAAATATGTTTTTATCAATGGAATATGTAACAATTTCATGATTTAATTGTACAATAAAGAGTTTACTATTATTGTTTATCTTGCTTTTTAACCCTTTATACAATAATGGTTTTCCGTCTTATCTACAAGAAGGTTTAAATACGTCCATTCCTAGTAGCTGCTATTGGGCAGCTATCAAAGCACTAAAGTAAACCCACTTTCTGTGCCACTGTTCATCAATACATATTACAACAATTCATTCACACAGACAGCCAAATTATGGAATAGACTCGCCAGTCTCTCTTCGATTCTTCGACATTGGACTCTTTAACCCATACAATTAAACAGCATTATCTGTCCGAGATCTAGTTAACTTTTTTGTTATTAATCTGTCTTTTAGCCGTTAATATCCAAGTTGTGTCAATATTTTGTTTATATTTTAATTTAAATTGAACTCTTATGTACAAGTAACCTTTCTACAACTTTCTGTCAGGTTTTACTGGAAGAGATCTCTCAAGGAGAAAAGAACGCCAATGTAAATAAGATTTCTAAATAATATTGTACATTGTAATTTAAGTACACATGAAGAGTAAATAAATATAAAAAGTGAGCCACTGTCTTGTGGCCAGGTGTTAAGTTTAGATATTGATTTATGGCAGCAGAAACAGATAAGACGGTGGATTCCTATTCAGGTAATTTTCACCACACTCTACTACCAATAATCTCATTCCTAATGACTCGTTTAACCTATGCTCGCATCTTTCGCGATGCATAGAAGAAGATAATCCATTCTACAAGGACCTGTACTAACGAATGAATTAATAAACAATGTACGGATTATCAATGAATATGGTAGAACTTATATTACACTATCAATACTTACTCAAAATATTCAACGCCTTACCCAGGTCAAACATAGCCCCAGCACAATACCGAACTGTAATTCGTAGCTCTCACTCTGTGACACTAGGGATTACTAGTTTTGGAAGTATCCATAGCTCTACTCAATGTTACGTATGAACTAGTTTTGCATGCTTGATCATCTACCAATAATACTATTTTGAAGGGATATATTACATTTATATTCGGGAAATAAACTTGTCACGTCCCTCGCCAACTTTATCGAAGAACACGAGAACACTCGTGTGTCGTCGTTTCTACAGTACAGTCGATTTCCTGGGTGTCAAAACGAAACATAAGTACGTAGCGAGATTCGGTATGCTCTGCAACTTATTTTTAAGTGGAAAATAAATTAAACTGACTTTTGAGTTATCCAAACCGTGTATCAAACTCACGACTTCAAGTTGTCAACGCCACTGAACCACGAGACCACAGAGGCGATTAAAGATGTAAGATGTACACTTAAGATGTTGTTTTAGCGGAAGCGATATAAAAAAACGATGGATGGCACACAGGGAGTGCCGGCAGAAGTGAAAAATTGAATGTTAACATTTTGCATTTTTGGTATTTTGGAATGGTTAGGAAATAATTTTGCACGAATTGCTTTAATTGTAAAAGTACTATAATTTATGTAGTAGAATACAATATTCATTTATTGCGCTATCGTACACAAACATGAAAACACGAACATTCGCGCAAGCATCCTGCGTCGTCTAAGCGAAACATTAGGCGCAGGCATACATTTCCGTCACGCTGTAGAAAATGAGAGGTATATTTCCTCTTCTACGCCGCGCCGGCTGTTTACTCTCCATCCGTCTTACGAATTGTCGATCAGGTTACGTGTTCTGACGCGAGTCTGAACTGAGTTTTTACCCATTCCAAAAACAGTGTGCAATGCCGCGAAAAAAGTTCACTTCATAAACCTGATGAGAAAAAGTAATGAGAATTTATAGAGACCACTGGCGACTTTGGTCTTTGTACGAAAGTCGATGTAAAGCGGTGGTATCAAATCAAACAGTTGCAACGTTCTACCACCTGTAGATATATTTATGTTCCATGCAAATGTTTCACTAGTACTGCTCCATATTTTTAGGGTTTCTAAACTCAACGATACTTGCAGCAATCCTCGAATATGCGGCGCACGTTTCGTCGGGAAGCGTAAGTATATCCTTTCATAAATATTCTTGGATGGATGTTTTGAAGGGAGATGTTTTCTTGCATTCTAAAAATGTTCACTAATAAATTATTTTATTAAAAAATACCTCAAACAGAAACTTCCATCTTTTCATCTCTCGTTTACGAATGTTAAATTTTTACACAGGAATTGAACCTTTGTAGCTCAAATGATTAGATCATTAATCAGAAAAGCAAGAGACATGCTTTTGTCTTCAAATCCAATTTAAGATGTTTTTTTTCCTCAAAAAATGTGTAAAACAGACACAGGGAGATTAAAATGTCTCTACTAATATCATAAATGTGATAATGTAAGTTTGCCCATTCATTTCTCGTTAAAACATCGACTAATACTAAAAATGAGAACAGGTAAACAAAGGTATTTTTAAAGTCGGTTCAGAAATGACGAGAAATCGAAATAGTAAATAGTCTGTTAAAAATATGGCAAGTCGAGGATAAGTGTAATAATTTCATTAAGTTTTCGTTTAAAAGCACTATAATATAATGCGATTATATCCACAAGAAAAGGCGATATTTCTAGGCAATATTTTTCCATAATACTTATTCATAAAACTCTACAATAAATGCAATTTTTCCTAATATAGAATGCGGCTCACGTTCCGCGCGTGAAGAGTAAGTGATAACACGTCGTAAATATTCACTCGGAATATCGACATTTTGAAGGATGTTTCTAAGATTTTTTGCTCGCAGTTGAGGGAAGCCAAAACATCATAAATATATTTTCATGTAAAGAAATGGCAAGCAAATAAGTCGTGACCTAAAATATCAAGAAAACATAAAATTTCCTCTAAGATAGCTTTTGGTCTAGTGGCTCGGTGTTGTCAAGGTTTCGGGTTCGATTCCCGGATCGAGTTTAGATTCTGATTACTTTATTTACATAGACCATGCAAGTGGTACTTATGCGCGAATATCTTAACATGTGCTTTTTTAATTTTCTATTGAAAACGATATTGCATGATATTGGATAAGTGCCCGGGTGGTGATAGTTGTGTCATCTACCACATTGTGGGACTAATTAGTATCCTTGGTAAATCGTGATTGTACCTTCGCTTACTGCCTTAGGAAGACTTACATAATTTGCATGACAGTCCGGCCTGAAGACAGAGACTCATGCGATACGTAGCATCAAGACGAGTCCTTGTTCGCTGTTAGCCACTTTAAAAAAAGAGATTGTAATTCTTGATATGCCTACAATTTCCAAAATAACTTTTAGTGATTTTTTTCATTGTCAACAGACTTTTTAATGTTCATGTAGATAATATTTGATAAATATATATTTGAATAAACTATTTCATTTTGATTTCATTACATAATTTAGACAAAGTAGACTATCTTAGCACTATCTCGATACGCACATTGCTTTATAATTTTTAATAGCAGTCCGTACCAGCTTCGCACGTGTGCTGCAAAATGCCGACTTCAATTTCAATAAGCACGTAACTTATGTACCTTAAACACAAAAATCAAGTATTTCCACAATTTCCTTAGGGTTTTATAATAAGATTTAGACTTTGTGGAGGAAATGCAGGAGTCGTATCGAGAATAAGATATGACCTAGGTGTGTTTCTCGCCATTGGAATTAAAGTATGTTTTTCAATTATTTTTTTAATACTTTTGCTAATCTACCATTAGACTTATTATCATTACGCCCATATCCCCGAAGAGGTAAGCTATTGTACCAACTAACTGGGCACTTACCCTAATCCAAAACAACGTATCTTCTGTAAATGAAAAATCCTTTGTTTGCCCAACCTTAAATTCTAATTCGAAATTTACCTTTCCTTACTACAAAAATCATTTACTGTAAAGTTTAAAGCTAAACTATGAGAATTTAAACCTGCTGTCTCCTACTAAGCTTTTTACAGTTACCCCAAATAGAAAACTAGAAATCACATATTTGAAATCATTCCTAAAAAGACTCGTTATATCACAAAAGAATTCCGTGACTTATTCACGAAAATATTTTTAAGAAATCGTTTCAAATGTGAGCAGTACAAGTCTTAGTTCGTATAACAATAGCTCTATTTCAAATTCTCAACCTCAGGTTGCGGTGGCAATGTATAATTTTATTGCGATTGTATGGAAAGCGCTCGTGCGCAACGTTTGGAACTAGTAAATCACTTTTATTGTCCATGTATTACCAGATATTGTATGTGATGATTACATAAGCACATTTTAACTTTTGTTGGTCTTTGCTACATATATAATACTGACTGTCCCAGCGAAATTCGTTCTGTCCTACAGCATTATGTAAATTATTCACATTTATTGAAATTTTAAATGTTTTCTGCTATCCTTAGAGACGAATCCAACAACTAGCATTCGACAATCAGTTTAAAGTGTTTTGAAAAGACATTGCCAAATGCTTCCAAACATTCCCCAAGTTGGTCTGGGCTCCTTTGAAGAATAGACCATCTGCCTTCCTTGTCAGGCAGCTCGTAAAAGGCAAGCATAGGCTCACCGTCAATAACACCGTGACATCTGACTCGGTGGTAGAGTTTCGCAGCGACTCACCCGAATTGGTACCACCGCCTTACTTATTCCTGCCGCCATAACGTCATGACGTGTTCCGGTTTGGAGGGTAAGTTAGCCGGTAAACTTACTTTTGCTCAAGGCCTAACATCCCGGCCTTTGGTGTCTCTAGGCGGCGAGAATTTCTTACCATCATGAAATACGTCTACTTGTTTGCCATCCAATATCATAAAAAAAACATAGTAATGCGAACATAGACTGACAAATAACCCTGTATGTAATAAAATATCTATCGCCTCTGAATAGATAAATCCAACCGTTTTGTATGAAGTGTTTATCGTTAACACTTATAAGAATTAAATATATGTCTAATTACTATATAATTAGTATTTTTTAATGATTGTGAAAATTAAAGTTATGCGAATTCCGTTAATAGGATAGCTGTGTATTCAAAAATAAAAATCGTTCATAGAATAGACTTTTTCAACCAGAATATGAAATAACAACATTATCATTGAACATTAGAATAAAAACTGCTTTTATATTGTATAGGTGTCTTACATAAATATGTGTTTATTTAAATCAAAGTTGCGGAAAGTTATTAACTAGGAATGACCCTGTATATAAAAAATTGAACCCTAGAAAAAGGTAATCCCAACCATAAAATGAGGTAATTATCATTGTTAATGCATATTGGAATAAAAAAATGCTTTCACATTGTATGGGGTGCAATTAGGCGATCCTCCAAAACGGTTGTATAATTTTATCGTAATTTTATGCAGCCTACACAGCCTCGTTGTTACTTTACTGGCGTATAACGCGACTACGCAAAATCGAACACTTGGCTAACTTTTAGCAGCATTTAGCCTTTGCTTTCAGTGTTAAATGTTTAGTTTACTGTGTGGTACTGGTATTAAGATACAGTATGTGTTGTTTATTTCCTTGGAAAATTATTTACAGCATTAGAATTATATAGTTAGTATAGTATATAGAATAATCTACAAAGAGATAAAAAATAAAATCAGTTCAAAAAAGTCTCCGGGCTATGATTTAATAACAGGTTTAATACTAAAAAATCTACCAAAAAAAGGAATAGTTAAACTTACAAACCTTATTAACGCAGCATTCAGATTAAAATATGTACCTAGATTGTGGAAGGTAGCGGAAGTCATTATGATTTCTAAGCCTGGCAAACCTCCTCAAGATGTTACATCTTATAGACCCATCTCACTGCTACCAGTGATTTCAAAGTTATTTGAAAAGATTCTTCTCAAAAGGCTGAAACCCATTTTAGATGAAAAAAAATTGATCCCAGATCATCAATTTGGATTCAGGGAGCAACATTCTACCATCGATCAAGTACACAGAATCACAAATATTATTGAAAAGTCGTTAGAAGAAAAGAAAGTTTGTTCGACAGTTTTTTTAGACGTCGCGCAAGCATTTGATAAAGTTTGGCATGAAGGCTTAATTTACAAGCTACGACGTATGCTTCCTATACAATTCGCAGACATTTTGCAGTCGTATATTGAAGAAAGAACGTTTAGAGTAAGGTATGGAGAAGCCTACTCGGGACTTAAGAAAGTTAAAGCTGGAGTGCCTCAAGGAAGTGTGCTCGGACCGATCTTGTTTTTACTTTATACTTGTGATGTACCGGAATTAGAAAATAGCACTATTGCAACTTTTGCTGACGACACTGCTATTATTGCTGTGGGAAGTACGCAAGAAGAAGCAACAGAAAAAGTTCAAACTGCTATATCCAAAGTCCTGTCATGGACAAAAAAGTGGCGGATCAAACTGAATGAAGCCAAGTCTACCCATATTAACTTCACTAACAAAAAAGTTAAAGACATACCAATTTACATCAGTGAGAAAATAGTGTCATACTCCAACACAGCTAAATACCTGGGTATGACACTCGATACAAAGCTACGCTGGAAAGCTCATGTAAAAAAGAACGAGAAGAGTTAGGCATACGTTATAGAAATATGTGTTGGCTTATTGGCAGACATTCGAAATTAACAATACAGAACAAAGTATTGATATACAAACAAGTCCTAAGACCGATATGGACTTATGGTATACAGTTATGGGGATGTACCAAAAAGACCAATATACAGTGTATACAAAGGTTTCAAAACAAAGTGCTTAGAAATATTGCAAATGCACCCTGGTACATTAGAAATGATGACCTCCATCGAGATCTCAAAGTGGAGTTTGTCAGTGACGTTATAAAAAAAAGTGCAGAAGCTCATCACCATAGACTTCACCATCATGTGAACATCGAGGCAATCCAGCTCCTCGATATCACAGGTACAATGAGAAGGCTGAAAAGGACAAAGCCATATGAACTAGTGTAGTGTTGTGTAGATTCACAAAGTGCTAGTGCCAAAATCAAGTGACAGTGTTTTAAGTTCAAGATACCAATAGAACTTAAGTTTAGAGACACTAAGTAAAAGTTGATGGACTTATACTTAGAGACTGCAGCTTAGAAGATTAAGAGAAATTAGAATTACTCATTAGTCTATAGACTAGATCGTAATGTCGAAGAAGATGCTCAGTAGAGCTTCTTATGGAGAAAAAAAAAAGATTGATATTTAGTAATATTTCTAGGTTTTTTATACATTTATGAATAATACTAGAGATGTATAGTGTATGTATACAAATATACATTCGTTACATAAATATATTGTTAAGATCACCAGTGTGTTAGAAACCAGCCAGTTCAGCCAACAGTATTTTAAGATATGAAAATACCACTGTTCTTTACCAATATCAATTTTAATTATATCAGTATCATAGCACTCTTTACTAAAAATAGATCTATCAGAATTGATACATATCAGTTTTATTAGAGACAAGCGGCTTCGCACGGTTATGAAGTATACACATAAACCTTCCTCTTCAACCGCTTTATCTATTAAAAAAAACGTTTCAAAATCCGTTGCGTAGTTTTAAAGTTTTAAGCATTAAATTAGATAGATAAATTACATAGATAGATAAAGATTAAAGGGACATAGGAACAGAGGAAGCGACTCTGTTTTATACTATGTAGTGATTAGCAACTAAATATAAAAATCTCCTTTTTGTGTATTAAATTACCAATAAAATTGGATCTGAAGTAGTAGCTTTACATCAGTTTCACAATAATACAACGTGACTCGCGTTTTAGCAATATTCAGCAGCTGACGATCGAATAACGATTACGATTTATATCATAATCGGTTCGGATGTTATGTTAGAAATTAGTGGAATTACCCTGGATATCGGGTTTTAACCCTTGTCGCAAATTAGAAGGAATTTACTGATATATTACGTTAGACTAATTACTGTCCGCGTCTTCATTCTCGTTTTAATGTTATATGGAATAAAAATGGTACTTTTGTCTCTTAGTTTTCGTATACATAAATTATCCAACTGCTACTAGCTTCAATACTATTCTTTCAATTCTAACAAAGAACGTACATTTTCTTTAAAAAAGTGTAACTCGAAGTGTTTCCTTCTGCATCTGCTGCTGTTAAATTTGTTTACTGGTTTTTAAATTACAACTTTAAAGAAACTCAATAGCTTTCTTAAATTTTATGAAGGTAAGGGTTCGTTATATTTATAATTCTGATGAATCGGAACCAACATGCATAAAAAATTAAAGACGTAATTTTTAGGAAAACGGAACGCAAATTTTAGTCAATCAATTTATTGTTATAATTATGTATCATCAAATTCACAGATAGTTTAAAAGGAATTTTAGTATCCTTACGACTACATCCCCGAAGCAAAAGGCATTTATCAAGTTTCCACTTGTGGATTTTTAGATTTTTTGTATCTTCAAGCCTCTATTCCAAAAGAGGAAGGCGGAATTACAACCACAGTACCCACGACTAGCCGAAGACACTAAATCCCACAATGTGATAGGTGGCAAGCCTATCGCCAACCGGGCACATATCCAACCCCGGGCAACATTATTTTTAATAGAAAATACTCACACCCTATTTTTGTTTTCCAATCTAGGGTTAGCACCCAGGACCTCAAGAAATGAAATCCGACGCCGGACCACTATACCGAGGCGAAAATTTCATAAAGAGGACCAAATCACTTTAGCGCGTGGCAAACGGAAAAAACCCAGAAAATATACAAAATTTAAATTATATATTTTGTACCCAAAGAATGTCAAAGCTTAAAGAATTGCGTGCTCAGTCACTATTAAATTACATGCAACCAAAAGTACGTGAGCCTAGTTCAAAGGATTTAAAATTTAAATAATGGTGAAACTGAAAACTTTTAATAACACATAATGAGTGCCTAAAATCTGCCTTGGAACTTTGCTCCGTGTGGCTTTCATTTTTAATTATACTCTTGTTTTAAAACTTTGTACTTAAATGGAACTTAATGTTTATGCGTGTTTCGTAATTTTTGTTTTTGTGAGTTTTAAATTTGAAACATTAGCACAATATTTAAGCGCAATAAGGCCTGCTACATACGTGCGGAATTTTGGTACGGAATTCCGTTAGGAAAAAAAATCGAACGCAACAAACCTCCCACGTGCCAATCTATCAAAAATCTATCATGCCACTTCCAGAACCGGAAAAGTCCGGTTATTTATCAGGATTTTTCCTGTACGGAATTTGATTGGATTTGTTAGGGCGCCATTTTGTTTTGTAATTTTGCAACGGGATTCCGAATGCAATGTAAGAAAAAAATGACGTCAGTACTGGGTCACACAAAAATTGCAAATGATAACAATTAGCTGTATAATTATTTATTTTATTATATAGGTTAACAAATTTTCTAAAACTATCGCTGAATTTAGATAATTAAATAAAAATGTTACCAGTTGTGGCCCAAAACATGGTTATTTTGGTAGCACTGCGGAGTTTTTGAACATTTGTGGCCACTAATACGAAATATACCTATGGAAGAGTTACGTTTAGAATGTTTTATTCGTTACGCAATTCCGAACGCACTGGCCAGCTTGCGGAATCTCGAGACGGAGAAATTCCGTAAGGAAAATTTCTGATCGTGTGTGGCAGGTCCATTGAATTTTATAAAATTTCTACAGTGTTCGAAGTCAGATTCCGTAAAGGAATGTCGAATGAATGTAGCGGGCCTAAAATTGCAAAAAATGGATTTGTCGTCGAAAATGTACCTAGGTACATGAAAATCTACATATTATTAAGTAGGTACAACTAAAACACCAATCAATCTCAGATCCAGTCTCTTCTGCAGTCTAGTGGTCCACTGTGGGACTTGAATGAGATTTGATTTCCAGTTCGGGTAATAAAATGAATATGTATTTTTTTAAATTTCCTAATAAAATATAGCTTTGTCCAGAATTGGATATATGCCCGATACGCTTGCCACTTATCGCGTTATGGGATTTAGTATCTTAGGCTAGTCGTGTATGCTGTGATTGTAATTCCGCCTTCCTCTTTTGGAATACAGGCTTGAAGATACAAAAAATCTAAAAAGCCACAAGTGGGAACTTGATAAATGTATACAGCGCTCCTAGGATTTGTGACCTACTTTCCCAAAAAGAACCATCAATCTTTGTTCGTTAATAGCCGAGTAATCACGTTACAAAGCAAAATAATAATATAGAATCAATTAATAACCTCCTTTTTTTAAAGTCTAAAGCCACTAGCTTTAGACCTCAAACCTTTCAAAACTTCAAAGCTTTTCGAAGTATATAAAATATATATGGGATCACCTTGAAAACATAATTCACCTTTTGCAAAGAGAATTATACAATCAAAACGTGGTAATAAAATAGGGGTCCGTTTTTTAACCGACTTCAACTCGAGAAATTTTCAATTCGACTGTATGTTTTTTTTATTTTTTTATGATCGTTAAGCCGTAACTCGTAAGTCCGTCAATTTTCCGCCGATTTGAACGGTTTTTTTTTTTTCAAAATATAAGTTATGGTTTCGAGGTGGTACCGTATAAATTTCATCAACATCCAAATAGTATTTTTTGAGCTACGACCTCATCATCAGTGATGAGGTGGTCAAGATGAAAAAATCGTGCATTATTAATTAATATTCTCTATAGTCTAGCAGTCCGACCTCGGAATTGACTTCTTGAGGTCTCGGGTTTCATCCTAGGGCCGGCAAACAAAAAAAAAACCAGAAAATGTACATTTTCAATTTTCTTCACGCCCATATCCCCGAAGAGGTAGGCAGAGGCACAACTAGGGCACCCACGACTAGCCGAAGATACAAAGTCCCACAATATAATAGGTGGCAAGCCTATCGCCAACTGGGCACATTTCCAATCCCGAGCAACATTTTTTTTTCATTAAGATTAAGATAATTCAATTTTCTAATAAAAATAACTTTGTCCGAGATTTGATATGTTCCCGGTTGGCGATAGACCTATTACGAGTACATTGTAGTACTTAGTGTCTTCGGCTAGTCGTGAGTGCCTTGGTTTTGCCTCTGCCTACCACTTCGGGGATATGGGCATGAATATACTTATTAAGTATAATCAAAAACTACTTTTCGAATATTTATAAAATGTATGTGGAACCATTTCGGAACAATTCGCGACATGGTACCCAATAAAATAGTTCTTCTTTCTTTAGGTTTTGGCCTTCACGTTAGTATTTAGCCATTAGTCAAGTAGAAATTTGCATCGAATTTTATATCATTTTCAATTAATTTCAGTCATAAGTCGTCAGGAAGTCATGTCAGGCTCTTGGGTAAAGCGGTGGCTCATTACACAAGCTCTGTAATGAGATTTGGCGGCAACGAGGAAATACACGATACGCCAATTTCTTAATAATTATTTCATTTATGCTCTTTCACTGAACAAAATTGTACAAAATGCCACCAAAATTGACTAATTTCACTCAATATTAACACGAAATTAAATAATTATGAAGAAACTTCGACCATCCTTTCTCTCGATGGCGCCAAAACTCCAATAAAATAGTTGAAGTCGGTTGTTGCAGATTTATTATGCAGTTTATATAGCAATGTTAAAACAATGTGGTATTACTGTTCTGTTTAATAACAGTAAGGTCAACAGTCTTCGAAACCGGTGTATTTGTATGAAAAGGGTAATGAATATTGTAAAGGATGCCAGACATATTTATTAGGATCGTGAAATTTAGCATTTGAGACTCTTTTCCTAATCTGTAAGGGACTTGGCGTGAAGATATTAATGTATGCATGTGTATAATGTATAACTGCATTGTGTCCAGTAATATTAATACGAACTATGATTAAATACTTACAAATCTGTATTGCATAAATGATTTTAAACTACCCGTACCTGAAAAGAAAATAAACGTCTTTATTATTTTATAATTGCTAATTTAAGCATAAAAAAACTCTACAAGTTGTTAAAAAAACATTATTTGCTTAAATTATTTTTTGTAAGTAAATATTGACCACACTTTACTTAAACAAGAGTAAAAGTTTTCAGCAGTACAACTTATATATAGATACCGAATTCGAAAAAAAATAGGCTATACTAACATGATCATAAAATATTTTCACGATCATCTCCCCGAAGGCAAATTTACAACCAAAAAAAGTATCTTCACGCCCATATCCCCGAAGAGGTAAGCAGAGGCACAACCAGGGCACCCACGACTAGCCGAAGACACTAAGTCCCACAATGTGATAGGTGGCAAGCCTATCGCCAACCGGGGACATTTCCATTCTCGACCAACTTTTTTTTTATTAGAAAATTGGAAAAAATCAATTTTCTTTTTGTTGGCCGAACCGGGATTCGAACCCGAAACCTCAAGCAGTCAAGTCCAACACCCGGACCGCTAGACCGCAGGAGCAATTCAACCAGTTACAACCAGATACAATTTACAACCAATGCACAAATACTCTTAATGAGACAGGTTAAGCTTATCACTAACCAGAGCCAGCCAGAAACTTTTTCTATTAGTAAATTGAAGAAAACCATATTTGTGCTGTGGTTTGGCGGGATTATTTGGCGTTGTTGTGTAGCCGGGAAACAGAAATCGACATTTCAAGTGCATAAATATGTTTTAAATGCCTTTCATATAGTATAAATTACTATAATTTTACATTAAACACAATTCCCGAGATCTATTTTTCCGATTCTACCAATTTTTCTGAGTGCCCCACATGTGATGCATGCACGTATGAACCAAAATACTACGTCATAATAATAAAATACCTAGAAAACTATGCGTTGGGTGCAACAAATTACTGACTGAACAGGGTAGCACATCTACAGAAGCTCGCAGAAGGGCAAAGCAAAGTGACACTGAGTGTTTGATTTTTTATAGTTGTTTTGTTAATTTTTTCAAATTAATATGATTATTGTTTTGTTTTCTTATCATTTGCCTTCAAAAGAAATAACTTGAAATAACTTATTTATTTTTGTAATTTCTAGCTAAAATTGATGTTTTTATTAGTCTTTCATTTCTAACAGTCATAATCTGTCATCATTTGAAAAATATCTCCCGGACGCACATATTTTCTATCAAAATTATTGTAGCCGGTATGTGCATGCAAATAAAAATGTGTAGCTCACACAAGTCAAGTTGGCAAGCTTTTAAGTTAACAGTGGGTCGTGCATCATCAGCGGTGCACGCGCGTATCATATAAATCCTAAAAGGCTACACATATGGTGCATGCCTAGGGAACGTGTTGAAATCGAAGTCTTGTTTTGTATTTTACTGTGCTTGAATTATCAACATAATAAAAACCTAAATGAAACCTTATTTTCTTATTAATATAAGCATTTAAACAACTTAATGACGTTCTAAAAGGTTGTAAACACGCCTTCCAACAAAAGTAACCTCGGAGAAAACCTTGTTTTCATCTTCCAGTTACTATTCAATGTTTAGAACCAGTATTTACATCCATCTAGAATACCTTTTATTATGAAACCAACCTAAAACCATTATTATTATTTATTGTCTGCACCCCATTCTTGATATCATTAATAAATAATTTCTAGCAGATAACGCAAAATAATAAAGAGAAAAATTTTAATCCACAAAAGGTGGGTTTATCTCCATAAGAGATTGAAACAAACGCGATTGAAATATTGTTCGAACGAAAACAAACAAAATACGTATGAAATAAAAATCCACAATCAACATAAGAAAGTACACAAACAATTCAGAATTGAAACAAAATATTCCTTTGTTTAACATTTTCACGAGAGACTCAACTTAAAGATTTCCAGTTTCAGTAAAGTTATGTCAATAAAATTTGAACATTAAAAGATAAGGGTACGAAATGTTTAAAATTAACTTAAATAAAACGAAAACAATGGAAATGCGATGGTGTTAGTCAATAAATAATTTGGACTAGATGTTTCCCGCGACTACGCAGTATTTAATATTGAGATAATTCTAATAAATTTAAATGTTTATTTATAGTGCTATAAAATAGAAAAGTACTTTAGAATTACGCACAAAATATATATATTTCCTTATCTTTAAACTTTGGTCACCAGACAGACTCTTTGAAATTTGAATTCTGGCTTTAAATGATTATAAATGTGGATAGACGTAGGTACCCGGGAGACCGAGGTTGACATTCCACGATCAGATCACTCAAATGTTATCCGAAGGTGGTGTCAAGAGTCTCCGAAACCGGCGTGCTTGTGTGAAAGGGGTAATGAATGTGGAGGAAGCCAGACAGTTTTGTCAAAATCGTGAGGTTTGGACTCGAAGGGACACTAAGGGACTTGGTGTGAAGTTATGTATGTATGTTTGTAGAATTATGTATATAGTTACCGTTCCCTAGAAATGATTATAATGCAACGTATTTGTTAATGCCATAGCTGTTTTACATCTTGCTTTTCTATCTTAGAAAAACACAATCCTGTGAGAAAATGAACCTAAGGAACCAAAAGATAAGGGAAAACAGGTCAGTCAGTAAGAGTCAGTGAAACATGAATAACTTTTTCGAAACAATTACTCTCGAACTAAGTACACACATTATTTAGTTATAGGCAAATCGTAAAAAAGCTTGATGCTAAATTATACCAGTGTACGCTTTGATGATAACTTTATTTAAATGCAATGTTAAAGCTTAAGGCTCATTCACACGAAGACGATTCTCAGTTTTTGACAAATGTGTAGAATTTTTCGATTCGTTTTTTTGACAGTGGCAATATTTTTTAAAGGTAAAAAAAATAGGTAAAAAAATAGGTGAAAGACTAAAAACTTGTCTTAAATTTAATATTCTTTTAAAAGTCACGCCCATTAAATTACAAGACTCGTTAATGAACAAAAATAAAAAACTTCTCAGGACAAATTACACAAATCTATATATAAAAGAAAGTGGTGCTAGTTACACTATTTGTAACTCAAGAACGGCTGAACTGATTTGGCTGAAAATTGATGGGGAGTAGCTTCAAACCTGGAGAAGGACATAGGATACTATTTATCCTCTTCGATTGTGAGGGAAATGGGAAAAACAACATTTTTATTTTTCCCATACGAACTGAGAACAGCTAGTTAAATATAAATGTGAGCAAATTGTGTTGTACTTGTGTTATGCTAGTCAACGGTTCTAATATAGACATAGAAAAAAATTATTAGATACGAGAAAAAAATTAAAAAACACACCCAGATTTAACAACGAAGATCATCACACGAATGCCTGTCCCGTCGATCGAACCAGTGTTGCAGTTAGTTACTGGCGTAATATATGTATGCTAACCTCTTGACTAATACCGCTGCAAATTATTAATTTAATTTTTGGGTTTCCTCAAAGCAACACCTTCTTTCTTTGTAAATGTCTTGCGACGGATCGTTTGTACTTTTCTCACCAAATTCAGTATAGTAGTACTATTAAAATTATGTGCTTCGGTTATATTCGCCAAGCTTCGGAAATCCGTATGTATTTTAAAGATGTCTTTATAGTTTAAATGTCTATATAGAACGTAATCATTTCTCTTAAATTTACATTAGGTCAGCCAATTTAAACATAAACTTATCAAGTCTAAAAAGTGTAAAGTCGAAGCGCATAATTTAGAAAGTAGTATTATGGACTTGTCTGATTCAATCAGGAAGTGAAAGTAAATGTTATAAAGTATGTTTAGGGAATTATGATAAAAACATGGTACCTTTTGCAAAGTGAGCGTATATCCGTCAAAACGTCTCGCGTTTCTTAACGAATCGTCAATGACAGATCCGTGTGAATGATGCCTTAGACTTTAGAAGGCACCATAAATCACCCTGTGGCACTCCTCAGCGTAGCTTGTAAAATATTTCACTTTAATTAAAGACTCATGCCATGAGAAGGCGCGAGGTAATAATGAGACATTTAATTAAAAAATAATGAACCCCGAAACAAATTTAAGGAAGCTTTAATATGAAGTCCGTTAATAAAATTAATTTTGATTTCGTGTAATTTGTTAAAAAACTTAATTAAAAGGGAAAAGTTATTACTTACATACTCTGAACTAATTTCATATATTAATTTACCTTCACCGACATCGTTATTGTGACGTGGATGTTAAGGACGAGGAAGAAATAGATATAAAAAGAAATATTTTTACACAAATGCCTGATGTTTCGAAAATCGAACCTTAATTTAAAATATAATAATAGATGGCTTAAAGCCTGCAGGCAAAACCCAATACGCAAAACTGGTAATTAAAACCTTTTTATATAATTGAGTCGCTTACAGACTTGCCTGTGATTTGCATTGTAAAAAGGCTAGTGCCTCCGTGATTTAACGGTCCAGGTGTTGGACTTGACTGCACGAGATCCCAGACTGAAAAATTTGATTTTTCCAATTTTCTATTAAAAAATGTTGCTCGGGATTGGATATGTGCCCGGTTGGCAATAGGCTTGCCACCTATCTTCGATAGCTTATACCTATATTCCGATTATAGCGATATTTAGCGATACCTATATTCGTGGATCTTAGTGTTTTCGGCTAGTCGTGGGTGCCGTGGTTGTGCCTCTACCTACTCCTTCGGGTATTTGGGCATTGACATACTTTACTAGTTGTAAAGGCTTGCAACGACCCAAATGAAATATGTGCACTGCCTTACCTTTTCTTACCGTATCCCATATTGCGCGTTGTTGTTTCGCCTCTTCCGAGCTGCCTGGAAGAGAGGCAGATGGTCTGTTCTTCTCAGTGGACCAAAACCGAGAGCTATCAAAACTATTGGCTGTTGCCAGGTATTAATGTGGAATTCTAATTATAGAAAATTTATTCTATACGGTGCTGTAGTATCGCAGCTTATTCAATACAAACAACCAAACATTTCCATTTCATAATATTAGCAGAGCAAAGACAGCACTAAAATTATTAGCACTAAATATCGACAGCCAGAAAATGTATTGCGAGTTCAGTTTGTTCCAGTGCTAAATGAAAAGAAATGGAAAAGCAAAACGGGCAAATGAAACCACTAGAGCATTGTTTTTTTATTTTTTTTGCTTTTGTTTGAACTGTAAGCACAATTCAGCAAGTGCACGATGGCGTTTGATCGGGATCTTTTTACGATTTCTTTTATATCGTGAGCTGATTGCAGTTGCCCGAGACGACCATGTTTATTTTAATTAACATTTATATACTAGCCGACCCGGTGAATTTCGTATACCTTGACATTAACAGCTGCTAACAGTTTGTTTAGTTTAAGGCATTGCTTTTTACGTTTTCCCTGCAATTATCCCACTTTTTGTTTTTATATGAACCTTCTCGTGACAAAAACTAATACACAAAATAAGTATCAACAAAATTAGTCTTTCCATTCAGATGATAGCTATTACCACGCGAAAAGGAGGTTGATTATTATTATACTAACGGCCCGCCCCGGCTTCGCATGGTAATAAAATATACATGTAAACCTTCCTATTTAATCACTTTATCTATTAAAAAAACCGCATTAAGATCGTTGGGTAGTTTTAAAGATTGATACCCGGTTCCTATAATCAACGAATCGTAACCCTTCAGCTAAACCATTCGTAGTTTGTTCAAAAGAAACGGAGCGTTACCAAATTTTTTCAAAAAATGTTTAGAATCAATAGTCGGCAACGAGCAACCGTTGTTAGTAATCTTACTAAGCGTACAAAATACTACGATATAATACAAACGACTCGTTTTTTAAATATAGGAACCGGGCCTGGCATACAAAGGGAAATAGGGACAGAGGAAGCGACTTTGTTGTATACTATGTAGTGATATAGATGAACCGCTAGCTAACCAAACAGCCATTGTCTCGTTTTAACTACGAATATTATTTTAATTCTTAAACAACTAACATTATTATTTAAAAAAAAACACTACAATATTAAGTATACATACAACTAGATTTGTTTTAGTTACATCAAACCCTAAAATAATCAAAAAATGCAAGACATCAAAAGTTTTAATTAAAACTGTTTGTTTATTTAGGTTTGTCAACATTCTCTTTCATATAATTTAAATTCAACATAACTGCTAAAACCGACTTTAGTTTCAACACCAACAAAAATATGTAGTAATAAGTTTATAGACAACTTTTTAATCTTTTTTTAAGGTTCCGTGGCCAAAAGACAAAAACGGGAAACTTATAGATTCGTCATGTCTGCCTGCCTGTCCATTTCTATGTTAAAGCCATTTTTTAGAAACTTTAAGAGCTGTACTGTTGGAACTTGGTAAGTAGATGTGTTTTGTGAACCGCTTTAAGATTTCTACATAAAAGTAGAAATATAACAATAAATTTTGTGGGTTTCCCATAGTACATAGCACTAAAACTCATTTTTTTATTTATTTTATCCATTACCATACACTATGGTATATGAATATATCTCTTTAAAAATGATGTTGAGGTTTTCACTATCATTTCTTTCTTAACTAAATAGTTTGAGCGAGAAAAACTACAAAAACTGAAAAAAGTATCCCCATTTGTACGAGTAACTTCTAAAATAAGAGAACCATAAAACTAAAAAATATGTATGATTTACACTCATGGTAGTGTAAACTAAAACTTCCACCAAAATTCGGGTTGAACGAGATTTATTAAGTAGGTTTTTTATTAGGTATTTTAACAAAATAGTTGTATTTTAGTGTCAACAGATGGCGCTGTGTTGTAAAAAGCCATTTATTTGATTTATTTGTTGATATTATGAATCCGCGCAGTTACAAAAGAGATATCAAAGGCTAAAGAGATAACAAAGTAGTAGTAAATAAAATTAGATGAAAGACCTTTTATATTAAGTTTGCTGCTACGGAACCCTTAATGTGCCAGTCCGTCTCGCATTTGGTCGCTTTTTTTTTAACTTTAGCTACTTACGGATGAGTCTAATAATACTTAAAAGTTTTCACTTTCAAGCAAAAAAAATGCATATCGAAACTGGCACGTTCCGTCTAGACACGTCAAACTTTTTCCTTTAAAAGTTTGGTCTAAAAACAAAAGGAAAGGTACAGTTAAGACTTAATGCAACTTGAGATTAATTTTATCAAAATCACTTGACAACTAAGAAATTCCATCAATTTTTGATCAGATAGTAAGAATTGGAACTGTAATTTTCAAGATGGCGGTCCCTTAAGATTAAAGCAAATCAACGACGAGCCGTGCCGGAAATTAAACAGGCTTTCGAGGAGGTATGCGCGTCTCAAAACACGACGCCCTTAGTCGTACTAATTTAATTTCGTTATAAATACAATTTGAATGTGGTTCCATAATTCTGGGAAAATTCAATTCTAAGGCTTTTCGTTTTCTGCAGTTTTTTCGCTACATATTTTGTTTTTGGCGCTAATTTTTTCGTTGTCACATAATTGTAATAATCTACATATTTCAAATATAAATTTAAATCGCCTTTATGTTGTAAAAAATGTTGCTCGGGATTGGATACGTGCCCGGTTGGCGATAGGCATGCCGTCCATCACATTGTGGGACTCAGTGTCTTTGGCTGATGGTAGATGCCCTAGTTGTGTCTCTACCTACCTCTTCAGGGATATGGGCGTGAAGATACTTACATATTTCATTTATTGTTTTCCTTAAACGGGTTGGCTGGAAGAAATTTCATTCATAGAGATAAGCTCGCTCTTTGTATTTAATATTACTTTGTCCCGTATTTTTGTTGTGTACAATAAAAAGTTGGTAATATCTAATAATAATAATCTAATGTATTGTTGTATTCCGACTTGAAAACAAATCCGTTTTTGAAGATTCTAGATTCAGATTAAAAATCGTGTCCATAACATGTATGTCTCTTTATATCAGGAAATTCTTCTACTTGTATTTTTAACACGGTTTCAAAACGAGGTGTTTGTGTATGTGTGTGTGTGTGTCTTAAAAAAAAACGTTTTTAAAGCTTTAGTGGTTGAAATGGTTCTTAACTATAGTTTATGAAGATCTGTCTAGGCGTTCAAGGTGATCAGATCATTGGCAGCTTTTTACGTAAGCATCCAAATGGATATTAGACGCGCAATGGGTATTTATTTCACTCATGAGCATAGATGAGACGTAACAGACATAACACTAATAAGTGTTCGAAGTTCGAAGATAGGATACGTAACCCGAGAATGCATACTTGTAAACCGAGTTTGGACTCATTCTGTTTGCCTTAACTAGATTTGTCCATATTTTCTTATAACTAGGACTTGGTAATAACGATGTGATGACTGAACTGGAAGGTGTCTAATGGGTTCAAATTTAGAAGCTACAGCATTCTGTTTCTAAATCTCTTTCACATTTTTAGCGTTTTTTTTATTGTTTCCATCTATCTTTATGATGACCGCGATTCACGCCAAATTTCGAGCTGATAAGATCGATCAAGTTACATTACAAATAAGTTTTATGGAGCCTATTTTAAGATTACGGCATTTAAAGTTTGTAAGTTTTAAGAACCCAATAACAAGTATTTTTAAAGGAATCCATAAAAAAGAGGTTATATGTTCGACTCTTATTTTTTATTTTAGAACTCATTATAATTTATTTATTTTTATTAAAAAAAACGCACTTTGCAGCTGATCCCATTGCCAGTAAGTCTGGTATTCCAGTTTCATTGCTCTAAAATTTAAAACCACGAATTTTAATTTTACATCTTCAAAATTCGACCCTTTCACCCTCTTTACTAATAAACTACCCTCATTTAAAGAATCAAAGTAGCTAAGTTACTTCAAAGGAAACAAATTATACTTTTTACAAACAAAAGAAAATGAATGTTAGCCGTTAGAAAACAAACGAGTTAGGGAAAGTGGCGGGTACGTAAACAGTCCATTAGGAGCTTTGAAGGATACCGTCTTGCGCAATAATGACGATAAGGCTGTGTTCACAAAAAGTTTTTGTTGCAAAGAAATGTAAACAATCAGATTTAATCAAAGATTGATAAAAGTAGTAACGAAAATGAAATGAAAATTATTTATTTTCGTTTTTCGGAATATATTGTCGGTTAAAAAGTACCAGTAGATGATACAATTATACCAAAACGTTTTTCATATTTTTGTGTGCATATATTTTAATATTTAAACAATTTTATCTTGATATTGATTTTTAGCAATGCAGTGGTATTGTGTTGTATTTAGTATTGCAATTATAAGATATTATGTAAGACTACCTATGTATTAAGAAAGTATAAAAGCTCACTGATTTTGCTTTGTCGGATCTTCTCAGTATGAGACCGCGGTTCCGGTCCGGTGTCAGTTTTAAAAGAACATCTAAGCGCACAAGTACAATTTGGACAGTCTACGTGAATAAAGTTATCTAAATTAGCCTATCTGACATAAACTACCACTGTATGCAAACCTAGTGAGTGAGGAGAAGAAACGACGAAATAAACATCTTGGCAACGTGATTTGTGTTAAAATATTAAATTTATTGTTATTGTAATTAGTTCTTCAAATTGTTATTAACATTACAAATTTTATGGCACTAAGTTTTAAGAAAAAATTACAGTATAATAATTTTTCTATAAGAACAATTCAAACACCCTACTTCTCAGTTTTTTCAGTGACTATGTTGGTTAGGAATATAAATAGTCTTGGAGTAATATTCCCAGTATAATAAACAGTTGAAATTGGCAACGGAGATCCAAGCAGTAAATAAAGCGCTTGTTCGCATGCTTCCTATTAAATAGACGTGTTATATATTATGTACTTAATAGATATCAAATCTTCTAGCTAAGTACGTTTATTTACTGACATCTTAGTGGCTAGAACTAACAATATGTTTGAATTGAAACTATTTCTAAAAAAATGTCGTAGTCTCGAACGGCAGTGGTGTTTGGGACAGCTAAATTATTAAAATAAAGGCAAATGCGTAAAAAAGCGGAATTAGCAAATATAAAGCTAATTCTAAATCTAAAACGAATTTTGGTTTTGTATTTCTATTTGTCATTTTTTTATATATGTAGAGACTGCGTAGAATGCAGTGAATTCAAAAATACAGTGAAATACCCTTATAAAAAATGTATATTGTATGCAATTTTAAGTAAAATACGGGCAAAGTTGGCTAGTTTCACGGTAAGTATTGCCTCTAAATTGTCTGTATTTGATTTAGTTAGCCACATGCAAACGGGTGTCTAATTGTACTGTCACCACAATGTCGGACGTGTCGTTTACACTTGCAAATACTAATGAAATAAACCACACAGTGTTGGCGCATCTGCGTATGGAAATAAATGTTTAATCTTTGACAACTTTATGAGATTAATATTAATATTAGCATTTGCACCCCTGTGGTCTAGCAGTCCAGGTGTTGGACTTGACTGCATGAGGTCTCGGGTTCAATTCCCGGGTCGGGCAATAAAAATAAAGTTTGGTTTTTGCAATTATCTAATAAAAAAATGTTGCTCGGGATTAGATATGTGCCCGGTTAGCGTTAGGATTGCCACCTATCACTTGGGGACTTAGTGTCTTCGGCTAGTCCTGGTTGTACCTCTTCGGGGATATGGGCCTGATAATATTTTTTTTAACATAATCTATGATATAATAAGAAATTGATAAAATAATATACAAAAATAAGTTAGATAAAATTCTGCTAATTTCTCATGCTACATTTGTATTACATAATATGTAATAACTATTACATATTATGTCAGTCATGTTTTGGTTTCTTTAAGTTAACAATGTTTCAGAATTTAGTGACATCGTTGGCCTTGACTTGTATTTGGTACCATCAGGTAAACTTTAAATACATTTACTTTAATATAGTAAAGCAAAAAGTTTTGTATGATAACACTATATCTTTATTCTTTTAAAGATATGCACAAGGCCTTACATCATGCAGTCCAGAGTCAGACAACGGTCTACGTGCAGCGGCTTAGTTTTACGCGGCTCTACGTGCATGTTCCAAGCCTGCATTAATCAACCCCGTTCCAGTGGCCTTACTTTTGAATCTAGATTTTGAGCGGATTGCAAATTGGAATCGGATTTGTCATTCTGAGTACTTTTGAGTACAGTACTAGCGAATTATCAACATTCAGATAATAAACAATAAATTATTAAATCGAATTTTTGGAACAAAATATTAATAATCTGTATAGGACAAAATTACATACTGAGTATAATTCGTGAATTTTAGTAAGTATCTTCACGCCCATATCCCCGAAGAGGTAAGCAGAGGCACCAGGGCACCAACGACTAGCCGAAGACACTAAGTCCCATAATGTATTAGGTTGCAAGCCTATCGCCAACCGGGCACATATACAATCGCGAGCAATGTTTTTTTGTTTATTAGAAAATTGGAAAAACTTAATTTTCTTCAGGTTCAAATTCGAAATCGAATTCGATTCAAATTTGAACCCGAAACCTCAGCCAGTCACATCCAACAACTGAACCGATAGACCACAGAGGCGAATTTTGAAGACATTTTTAGAAAATTTATTCATGAAGAAATTGGTGCCCTAAACATCTTGTCATAGCTGATTATAATGGCTTATGAATTTTTTTTAAATCGGGTAACAACTTGTTAAAAAAACAAACTTGACTAATGGCAGATGCTCTCGCTAGCGGCCCGGTGACCGCCGGGCGACGGACTTGTCTTCGATTCCCGGGTCGGGCAACAAAATACGAACTGGTATTTTAAATTTTCTAGTAAAGATAACGTTTTCCGGGATTAGATATGTACCTGGTTGGCGATAGGCTTGCCACCAAGCAAATTGTGGAACTTCATCTCTTCTACTAGTCGTAGGTGCCCTGGTTGTGCTTCTGCCTACCTCTTCGGGATATGGGCGACAAGATACTTATTTTAGACTAGGATTTAAACATAAGAGTACTTTTAAATTCAGTAATAATTAATCATATGTGTTGTTAAACATATTTGCTTGCCAACTATTTGGTAACAGGAGATTTAGAGCTTGTTTTTTTTATAAGATCCTTCTTACCCTGTTTATGCAAATTAATGTTATTATTATTATTTACCCTAAGATCTAAGAGGAAAACGCAGCATAGGAGGACCGTTTACAAGATGGGACGACGATATCAAGAAAATAGCTGGCCCGGACTGGATGAAAACGACTCAAAATAGAGAAAATTGGAGCAAGTATCTTTGTGACGAACATCAGTTTTGTTGAAACAGGCCTTACTTTGCGGAAATCCAGAATGTATGTAGAATAATCCTTAATTTTGCTAATTCCATGTTAAGAAAAAATATGTTACATTTCACATAATTTTTGTTATTGATGAAAATATTTAATATTTTTTTCTATTGTGATGGGTTACTCTAAATCTGAACAACCTTTTTAAGGTTACTTTTTTATTAAAGTACAGAAAAGTATAAGATATTTTCTAAGTGACTAAGCCAACGTCCTTTTTTTTTTCTTTCTTTAGGTTTTGGCGTTTACGTTAGTATTTAGCCATTAGTCAAGTAGAAATTTGCATCGAATTTTATATCATTTTCAATTAATTTCAGTCATAAGTCGTCAGTAAGTCATGTCAGGCTCTCGGGTAAAGCGGTGGCTCATTACACAAGCTCTGTAATGAGATTTGGCGGCAACGAGGAAATACACGATATGCCAATTTCTTAATAATTATTTCATTTGTGCTCTTTCACTCAACAAAATTGTACAAATTGCTACCAAATTTGACTAATTTCACTCAATATTAACACGAAATTCAATAATTATGAAAAAGCTTCGACCATATTTTCTCTCGATGGCGCCAAAACTCGCCAACGTCCTTACTTATTTAGAGCTCGTTTAGATTTCAATATAAAATATAGCTACATCACTTTCCATTCTTTATAGCACCGCGCCCGCCGTTGCGACATGGAAGAATAATATACACTTTCGAATATATTATGATACAGACTGAACCGATGAACTTCGTTTCCTTGACACTCGGTATTCCCTGCCTACCCTGCAAGATTTGAAGAATCTTATGTATTGTTAGAAGGACTATTTAATAAGACACTTAAATATAATGAGATGTTTATTACTCTTCGACTAGCGACAGAATGGGCTTCGCCACAGCTACAGCAGGCATTTTAAAGTATCGGTGTAAAGGAAGTGGTCATTATCATGACCACTCATATTAAGACTATTATTTCATTAATTCACATCCGCTTAAAGTATAAATTACAAATAAAGTGACCAGATTATTTTCTCACAGTGTTAAAATAAATTTTACAAATATTTATAAATTCAAATGGCACATTTCAAATATTACGAAAACCAAATGACAATTACATGATGTTATTAAAACACGAATAATGTCACTGTGCAAGCACAGATTAGCAACTTGATTGTTTCTACATATAAATGGATTGAAAGTTAATAATAAAATTATAACAAATAACTATTACTAATAGTATATTATGTAATATGACTAGAACATTCAAATATTTATTTCTTTTCTCCGTTGCCATGTTGCCGGGACGCATATTTTGCAAGTCTATAGGCTACCTTACGCTCAGATCAAAATTCAAAGTGGCGGCAATTATGGCGGCAGGATTAAATAACGAGATCGATTTTTATCTGGACAAGCTACAGAGCACTCTACCGGCAGTAGTCTCTTTGGTAATACCTATTTAACTTATACTCAACTTTGACGAGTTGTCCGGCAGAGAAGCAGATGTTCCATTGTACTCAGTGTGTCCGGACCAATACAAGGCCTGGACCAACACACAACACCTCCCTTTCAAAAAACGATTAAAAAAGAGTCTGTAAATTACAATTTATAACGTAAAAACTGAGTGTGCTTAGGAGCTAGTAGTTAGCTATCGAAATCCGAATAGAACAAACAAAAACAAATTTAAAGTGTGCTTTTCCGAAATATCAAAACAGAAGCGAAAATACTAATTTAAACTTTTCAAACATTTTGTAACTTTTCAAAGCGTTGGTGTGTGTATTAAACACGCTTTGATTTGAACAAATATTTACTCCTATGTATTTATAAAGGTAACTCGGTATTTCTTTAGCTTAACTTTTTACATTGATCTTGTTTTACATTTCCTGCTGTTTTTGTTAACGACGGAAAAGGTGCTGTTGTAATATTCTCTTGTTATGATATTGGAAGGCAAACAAGCAGATGGATTACCTGATGGTAAGAAATTTTCACTGCCTAGAGACACCAAAGGTGGTAATAGTGCGTTGCCAACCTGAGGCCGTGATGTTAGGCCTCGAGTCAAAGTAAGTTTACAGGCTACATTACCTTCCAAACCGGAAAACGCCAACTGATATTATGACGGCAGTGACAAGTAAGGCGGTGGTATCACTCTGGGTGAGTCGGTGCGAAACTCTACCACCTAGTCAGATGTTAGGCCTATGCTCGCTTTTTACGAGCAGCCTGGCAGGAAGGAAGATGGTCTATTCTGCAAAGGAGCCCGGACTAACACGGGAAATATTGACTATTTGTGGCATCATAAGCTTTGAAAGAACATACCAATTTGGATGTTTTCGTTTGTGAACTAAAGTAATCGTAATGGTTCCAAACTACGGGGCATGCTTGTTTCAGGAGTCGGCTACAGGATTTGGGACTGAGCGAGTCGGGG